>JAWWML010002622.1:0-50000 GCA_035047165.1 Ormyrus rosae
CTTGTCAATAGTTACCAAAACCATGCTATGTCCCACGTTTGCGATTCGTAACGGTAATTTTTCCGGTAAATTTAATTAGAAATTTTCAGGAAAAATTCTCTCAGTGTAGATAAAAATTTACAATAAAATTAAGCTAAAATTACACGAATAGATTTTTTATGTTATTTTAATGGTCATTCTTTGTTTGACTATAACTTTTGAACAAATAAAGATTTTTTTATGAAATTTTGTTTTAATCGAGAGGATTTGATCTCGCCTTTCAAATTCCGGAAGTTTCATGTAACAGGTTGAAAAGTCATATTTGATTGAACAAAAATCGAGTTTTCTTACGTTATCGCTAAAAGAGTACATAACTTTTGAAAAATTAAGCGTTGGACTGAATGATGGACGCGGCTTCTTTCATATCTTAGAAAACATATTCCAAAGTTAAAAGAAAATCCGTGACCAAAGGTCGAGTCATCTCCTAATAAGAGCGAGGAAATAGACTTTAATTATGAGGAAAATTATTTTTCCGCTTTCAAGAATTTATAACAGAAAGTATAGACTAATTTTTGAATTATATACAATTTTCTCGGTATCCAAAAAATTATTTTCTTTTCAATCAATCGGCGGTCTTAATTTTGCCAATCGATCTTCAGCACTTCTTACCTGCCGACGTGTAATCCCAAATGCTCAGTGCTCCGTGCTGCCTGAGCAGAAGCGTCGTGGCGACGTCGTCGGCGAGCACGCCGGTGATGCAGCTCGCCGCGCTAAAGTAGCCGACCATTTTCGCCGTCGGATTTTCAGCGCGCTCTCTCACGAGCTTGCGCTCGAGATCGTTCAGGTCCAGAAATCCCTCGCGCGTCTCGTCTATCCGCACGAACTGTCGGGCAGAGAGAAATCGCTCGGTCAACATCGAGGAAATGGATCGAGTAAACAAGCTGCTTAATTTGAATTTCACGTTTTAATGCCGACGGTGATAAAGTTGCCGAGTGATAAGATTCGGCCCGCGGAGGCTGACTTTCAAATATTTGGAATATCGGGCTTGAAATTAATTTATTAGAATTTTTGTTTTATTTGAAATAGAATTCTAGAGCAGGAAAATTAAAGTTAAATAAAGAGATAAAAGGATAATTTATTGGAAATTCAATTTAAAGAAACGACCAATTTTACGGATATTGCACGTACGCAATTCGTTAAATTAAGTGAAAATTCCTTTGGTATTTTAGGTGAATTGCATCTTTTCACAACAAATTTTAGCGTCAGTTGCAAAATTTTTGACAGTAATATATTTTCAAAATTATGATTATACTTCAACGTTTAAACATATAAAGCAGTTTTTTAAGTCCTCGAATGAAAAGAAAAAAAAAATTGTAAATTATTCGATTTGAGAATCCACCAAATCGGAGTTAAGATTTATTTAATGACTTTTTGGCGCTGCAACAAGAATAGCTACTACTATTTTTTACCTGGTTATTCGAAACAAGCGAAAAAGAAAATCCAAACAGTAAATCCCTCATAAATTTCCGTCAACCAGTTACGAAAATACTAGACACTTTATTAAATTCTCTCTGACTCACCCCAATTATTACAATTTTGGCTTTAAAAACACTTATTGCAAATTACGCAAATAATTAAATAATAAGGCCTTATTCGCATTTTTTTTTTTCAAGAAAGATTGCAAAAGTTTTAGTACTCATGAATTCTCATAGAAGTACTAGAACTTTGCGTGACGTAATTGCTACTATGAAATAAGTCACGTAAATGTGTAGAGCGCTTATAGACTTCAAAAGCAGCGATCCAATTTCCCATCAACCCCGCAAGAAACATATAAAGAAATTTCCTCGAAGCTTGAATAAAAATCCTTTCTCCAGAATGTAATAATCCAGCACTCACCGTAACCCCCTGCTCCCTCCAGGGCCTGAGATTAGCGTGGTGCTCGAAGGGCCCCACGAAGACGACGGTCGGCAGGCTGAGGTCCAGGTGCCTGAGGAGGGTCCTGAGGGCCCCGGCGGTGCCCTGACCGGTGAACAGCACCGCGTCCTGCTCGCCGGCACCCACTGCGTGCCGCACGATGTCTCTGGCTTCGTGCCTGCAACCGAGAGAGAGAGAGGATCGGCGCGTTAAGTGACGGGTCCAATTACGGAAAGGTGGAGCGTTGGTTTATTGCAGCCGATGCTCCCTTTAGGAAAGTAGGCTAAGCGAGAGGGTATGCACTTGGCAGTGGAAATTGACTCGATCCTTCTTTTCTTCGAGGCTTTGGATTATCGCCATTTTTATATTAGCATTTTATATATGGCATTGCGTTATTTTGCAATATAAAACTGTTTGAATGCGGTAAGTGAAACGTAAGTCGTTCAACTTTATGAGCCTACGGTTTGACTAACCCACATTTTCACCTGCAAGATCTGTTTCAATCGCGGTGCTATATTTTTCTAAACCCAATTATGCAATAACTAGTAAGTATTAGCAAAACCGTATACGAACCAGTCTATCTTATATCTGATAACCGACCGCTTGTACACAAAATTAAGCCCTGCGTCAAACAATAGCTTTAAGAAAATAACTCGCCGACAATATATATCGCACGCGGAACTGTTTAAAATTTCAATCTAATCTGCATCGATCCCCCAGAAGTGCGCACTCAATCGAAAATAGAACAAATATCCGCGCGCGCTACTCGGTGTATAGCCGGAGCAGCTACTCTACGAGCTATACACCGCGGACGACGGATGGCGGAAGGGAGGCGCGCGCGTAACAAGGAGGTACACACCCCGCGCACAAAGAAAACCGAGGCTGCAGGCAGGGCGATCGCGTGCACCTTTTCCCCTCGAGTCGCGCGGTCCTTTGTCCTCTGCGGCGAGTTTTCCCGCGGCGCTGCTCTCTCTCCTCGGGCGCATGCAGCCTCGCTGCACCGATCGCGGGAAATGGGTCAGCGCGTGCACACACATTCCCGCCACGTAATAAACGCGCCTGGCTCTAAATTTATACCGCGGTGGCGGCGGCGGCGGCGGCGGCGGCTTACGGTGCGGCGTACACAGGCTAGAGGGAGAGCAATCGATAGAATACGTGCGGACGCGGTGCCCCTTTTTTCGGAAGCGTCGCGCGATATATATATATCGATCGGGAGCGGACCTACATACGCGCCGCGTCTTCCTCTCTCTTTGTTCCGGGGTCTGAAGCTACCGCTCGCGCGCGTATATAACACGCTGTTGGCCGACATTTGCGGGGTATTGTTCGGAGTCGAGAGGTAAGGGTGGGAGAGACGTCACGCACGACGCGCGTTCAAATTCGTTACGCGAACGGTTTGCCGCTTCGATAACTTGCTAATTACCGCTTGATGAGGTTCCCGTAATTTCGAGATTTCGAGCACGCGCGAAGCTCGGAACTGCGGCGTATCAGATATTTTGAAGTACGAGGTAACAATGTAGGCTGTAACAATTTGATTCGAATTTCCAGTTATTTTAAACGCGTTAAAAAACAAATGATTAAACTTTTTAAAAATGTTCTATTCTCGCGTGTGCCTTTAATGTCAACAAGATACGAGATATATTGCTCAAATTTACCGATAAGCCGCGATCCATCACGAAATGAGGAAAAACTGTTACAGTAGAGCCCTCGGGACTCTCGCGAATATCTCCCTTGCCGATATCTATACTTGGCAAAAGTCTGTTCAATATCACCCACAATTGCGGTTTCGAAGCAATCGCGAATGTCGGTTCGCTGTATTTTCTAAAACCCATTAGTAATAACCAGAGGAGCATTAATCTCACCTGAATAGCGACGACTGTAAGCTGCATATCGTCGTGGAAGCCCGAGTGTCGCCCAAGTACGGCAAAACTTCTTTGACTATGTAATCTTCCAGGAACTGCAAGGATCGTCCCGTGGCTGTGTAATCGCAGTAGACGACTGAAAGCAGAAGGGAAATTTACGTTAGACCGTGACGCAACTGAATTAAGTATAATAGAAGGCGGTTGCAGGTGATAAAAAATTTGGCGCTACCGCATCTGCAACCGCTCAAAATAAATTCCCGCCACTCTTGACATGAATAATTTCTGTCGCTGTAACTGCAATTACGACTTGTGCAGCAGCGGCGTGGCAATTAACTGCTTTTGCTTTTCATGTAACGCTCAAAATTGGAGTAAGGACTTATCGAGCGCAGCAAATTCCAGCGAGGCCAGCTCGAAAATTGTTTAACGCTTAAGATTAAATTTTCTAAAAATGTACCCTCTCCCAAAGAGATCCTCGAAAGGAAGAGATCGTAAAAGAGGCGAATAAAAAGAACGATCCGTTTTACCAGCGCGCCCGCAAATGCGCTCCTATAAAAGGTTCAAAGACGGGCTCCTGAAAAAACTTCGCCGGCTTTGAGCGTCGGGCTTTCGCGTCGAGCTCGCCGCTAAACTAAGCTCGCATTCAAGGAAACGCATCTCTCCTCGATGCTCCGTGCGGCGCGGCCGTAGCCGGCAATCCCATCGCCCGCTGAGTTTGCGGAATATACCCGCATGCGAGTGTCTATTTGCAGCCTCGCGGCGGCACGTGCGACTTGCGTGGCCTGGAAAAACAGAAAAAAAGGGACGAAAGAAAGAGAGCCGAGCCCGCTTCCGCTGCTATTTTCGAGGGGGTTGTGGAAGATATACGTCCGTGTTTACCGGCCGCGGATTGTTCGCATTGTATAACGCTCGTTCGAAGCGTGACATCACGCTCTCGTTCGCGTAAGACCGGGGGCCCGCTTATCATTTATTGCACGGAGCGATAATCCATTAGCTCGATGACACGTCGAGCCGCGAGCCCGGCGCGTCACGTGTGTCTTGCCGAGCGCGTCACCCGGTGAATCAGTTCCTCGATCCGCCGTTAAAAAAAAAGTCTCGTCGACCGGAGGAGACGCGGGACAGCGGGCTTACTTAACCAATTCGAGCTGAATAAAGTTCGCCCGGCTGAAGAGACGTCAGCGGCGGACCGACACGGGGGGGTTATTTATAGGCGGAAAAATTTAAAGCATTGCTAAAAGGCGAGCGCGAGAGCGAGCCATTGACTGTACATTAGGACAGCGCTGGGCTCGAGCCAAGGCGCGCCCGCGACTCGTAAAGAATGGATCTTTAGTACCGCGGCGAATCTTTTTTGCTTTCTATGCACCGAAGCAAAGGTCCGAGGAACGCGGTCTGGGTAGTTTCAAAGAAATTACATCGGACTGTACGCTATTGGACTGTATTCGCGCGGAGAAAATGTTGCAGGCAATATTGTTATAAATTTTAAAATAGAATACAGTCATTTTTCTTTTACAGCGGTCATTTTTCTGCCTCGTCGCCGTTAGAAAGTATATATGATGATTTTACTACACTGCCGTGCGCAATGAGGAAACGCATCTTTAAATACTTTTACTTATAATTAGATATATCTCTTTTATAATTTATTCAAATCAAATTTATTCCAAGTTTCGACACTACAAAACGCGCACGAGAGCGGAGAGAGAGACATTCGCAGTCGACGCTCGAGTGATATTCTTTTCGTACTCATAAATTCGCTCGAAGCCGAGAGGGTCTAAAGCGTCGGTTCTCCAAATTGTAAAGCTATTTTCAGTTTTCAAATTTTCAGCTTCGTTAATGCATTTCGTATGCATTCCGTGACTGCCCGGCGAAAAGGTGCCAAGGTAATTCTGCCGTGCACGTTTTTCGCTGCTTTACTTTTAACTTTCAGTCGTCGCATCAAGTAAAAAAAAAAAAAAACTACACCCAACGGACACGCATGATAATAGAATTTTTCGATGCACTTTGTGAAAGGTTCGAAACGCTTCGCTCGACGGTAAACTAATGTTTATTAAAAGGCAACTTTAGCCATCAGACAGTGACTCTGAAAATGTTGAAACTAATCAAGTTAACCGAGGCAGTTGCGCCGCGCGGCCGTCGAGGCAAATAAAAGAATTAACGCAATTTTGCATCGCGTATAGAACACCGGTGATGCGACACACGTATATACCTAAAAGTCCGAAGAGGCGCGCGCGGCTTCGATACACGAACGCAATTACGGCGCTGAAACGAAGTGGCAGGTGCAGCTGCAACTCAATAAAATCGCTTTGCGGAGAGGAACGAGGCGATATCTCGTTAAGCCCTCAATCTCGGGGAAAATTCGCCGGGGTGGTGCGCCGCTCGGCGGCGGGCGCTAAAAATAATTAGCCGCGATCGATAAATAATGCAGCGTTTATAATAACGCGCACATTGTACGTCGGGAGAGATGCGTGTGCTTGCACGCTGGGCGAGTGCCAGAGCGCGGCTAATAATGCCGCTAACGCGATAACGAGGCTCGCCCGAGCGTTCGCAGGTGTTCGCCCCGGCGAAGACTTTTCCTCGGTCGATCGACGGGCGTTTATATGCACAAGATAGTATCGGGGATAGTGCAGGATTTTTATTCGTCGAGAGCGGCAATTTTCTGCTTTTGAAAGAATGTCGCTGGCAGGGAGCGTTTTGTAATAATGAGCGATATCGCGGCGCTTGGCGAATTATGCGGTTAAGATCGAAGGGATAATGGAATTCGTAACGATTATGCACCGGCGCCGCGGCGTTGTGCAATCGGGGATTAATTTCAGCCTCGCTCTACCGGCCGATTATGACGTCTCCCGCGTTCGTATGCGTCGTTTTTGCGGGGCCGCTTCCGAAAGATATATACCCGGTTATATACCGTTAGTCGAAAGACTACGTGCCGCTCCTACGTTTCGACGTTCGCCGGTCGATCTGAAAATCGGTATCGCCTTGGGAGCTCCAAAGTCGTTTGCATACATTTCAATAAGTTTGTTTCGAAAACTAATTCCAGCCTCGGAGATACGCCGCATAATTTCCTCTCCCAGACGGGCCTCGCTCTCAAATCCGAGCGAATTAGCCGGTATGCAGGTGTCGAGTGGCTCCAGATCGACCGAACGATCGATTATCCGCGAGCAAAAGCCCTTCTTTCCGCGCGGGCAAAAGGAGGGACAATCGATCTGGAGCAGACGGAGTGTCCCGACACTCGAATAAGGAGAGCGACCAACGGAACCCGAGACACACACCAGGAGTCGTAACCCAGTTGCCTCGAGTGGCCCGCTGATCGCTTGACCCGAACGCTCCACTCCGGCGAAAAATGCAGCGGCTGCATCGCGCGCGGCGACAGAGTTCCTTTTTTCTCTCTCTCACTCTCTCCCGTCGTCGGGTGGATTAGAGGGAACGAGTCTTATCAGGGTCGACCGGTGTCTTTCTTTTTTGCGCGCGCCGCCTTTCCAAAGCTCCGCGCACACTGTGGGACTATTGTTTCAGCGCGAAAAAAGTGAACGTCGTGTATCGCAGCTGCCCGTTGCGAAAGCATTTTCGATGCATTCGCGCGCCGCGGCGTGCAGTTTTCAGGAGGCGCGTAACCGCGAGAGTTTCGGTGTACCGTTACGGGCGCATTTCCTGGCGAATTATGTAAAACTCGCTCGATGACGCTCGGCAGAGATTTCCCACCGTAACGAATAAGAGGGGCTCGAAGGGCGGGCTCTCTGCTCTCGACATCCGGCGAGCGCTGCTTTACGTAACCGCCTTCCAAGCTTCTATACCTGCCGAGGAGATTATTTTCCTCCTCGCGTCAAACGCTCGAAATTCCGATCGCGCCGATGCCCCCGACCACGGAATCTTACCCGAGGCTCATCGGAAACTGAGATCAATCCAATTACCAAACTCTAAGGTCGATTTTGACAGTGTTTACGCAACCGGCACTTATAGAATCGATCCGCGCTCCCCGAGTCTGGCAAACAATAATGTTTACGCGGCTCGAAATTTCGAGGAAACGCTCTCTCGCACTTGTCACGCGGAAGCGGCCGCCGCACCGCGTACACGCACACCTCCGCGCCCCTGGCAGCGCGTCGCGTTTTATATTGCGGAGCGGCGGCTCCCCAAGGCCGGGTCATGAATCATGCATGGAGAAGCAGCTCGGCTCTCCTCGCCAGTCCTCGGCGCAGGAAAATCTAGCGCCTTTTTTTTTTTCATTTTTCTTTTTTGCTTTTTCGACGAGCGATCGGCGCGTTGCGCAACAATTACGAGTCAAGGCCGCACGAGAGCGGCCGAGCCGCGCGCGGGCATCAACTCCAATTATATGCACTTCGTCGCTGAACGCGGCCGATCGAGAGAGGTTCGGAGCTGCTCTTTTTTTTTGATCGGTGCGCCGACGCCGGCCGTTCGAGTGCGCTCGAATGGATTATTGGAGAAAACTCGAAATTCGTATACACGTGCGAGGGTATTATACTTTATTAGCGCTACTCGCAAAGTGGTTACTTTTTGCGTTGCCGGTTTTAAGTGATCTATGACATAAACCGAGAGTTTTTATTACGGACATGAACGATTCAGTCGTTTTTAGAATTCTTGGAATTATCTGATTCTCTTGGAACATTAAAAGACTTAACTAAACGCCCCAGCTTTAAAACTTAAAAATCTACTCGATATCCGGCTTGAAAACATCTACTAGAAACGTATCCAAGAAGAGAAAGTGGATTTGAATGAGCGGCGTCGTTTAATACACAAGGCTAAGAGAACGCTCGGATGAACACTTGAAAGGGCCAGGTTTTTTTTTCGAAGGACACGGCGGAGAGCATTGAAAAAACTTCCTTTGAAAAAAAAACCACGCAACGGAAAATTGTCGACAAAAAAAAAATCAGACGAGAGAGATGTCTCCAATTTCAAACTCCCAACTCTGAGAACCGACAGTTCGAATCGTTAGACCCGTTTGATTTATTATTTCTTTACAACTTTATAAATGTTCCCGAACGCCTCTGAATTCCGTACGATTGATCGAGCGAGCCGCGCGAAAGGGAACTTTCCATACACAAGAGGCCCGGTCAAAACAATGGAAATCAATAATTCAAGAAACGGAAATTAATTTATGGAAATAGTTGCCGATAGTCTACTCCGTTTGCACCGTTACAGCAGTGCGTCCGCCCGAAATTACCACTCTTCTCGGAAAAAAGAAGCCGCACGCACAAAGGACAAGCGAGAGATTTGCTCGCTTTTACAACCTCGCGTATATATAATACGCATCAAAGAACAAAGGATCGTAAAGAAGGAAAGACGCGGACCGGCGAAGGGGAGGGGGACCGACTTTGGGTTTTTACGCCGCTCGCACGCATGGGGAAGTTAAATTTGGAGAAGTGCTGACCCACATAAGCGAGGGGAGGCATCGAGAATAGGTTCCTTGAACGCGCGGCGGAACTGTCCGGCTTTGTGCGTGATGTTTACCTTATATATACGCGTGGCGCGATTGTAAATTTCGACCGCGCGGCTCGCGAAAACACGGCGGGAGCCTCGTCGTCACGAAAATAGACGTGACGAACGCGACTGTTCACCCCTGATGGGCTTAAAGAGGGAAAAGAGGGAAGTTCAAATTGGTTGCGAGAACTAATTTTTGGAGGTTACAAGCGCTGAAAGTGCTGATGTAGAGGGATCCGCGGTGCAATAAACGCAATATGTTAGGGCAGATGGAGAAAGGGAGAGCAGCTTGCTCGTAAAATTGTCCTACCAACCCAATGTAGGGCCGCAGTACTCGCTTCGTATTGTTAAAACTGACTCGTACTCGAGAGGTCGAAAGCAAATCTCGCTTGACACGTTAAATTAATTCGTAAATACTTGTGATTAGACTTTTAATCGATTTTTTTCATTAGCATAAATCATCATAATTTACAATTGTTAATCTGCCCGTCATAATTGCAATAGATTACAGTCTGCGAGCAAGTGTGATTACTCCAACTATATATTCCATTTCAAATCCATAGAATGTTTTTCCGCTCGAAAATCCGCCGCGAACTCGTTGAAAAACTTGAAAAACGAACGCTGTGCAACTGGTCTTAATCGGCGAACGTCGGACCGCGGCGGAAACGCACAATCGTCGAGCCAGCCCGCTACCCGGAGCCATTAACTCGGCGCGGCGGCGCAACAATCACGTGCACGCGCGCGCAACGCGAAGACGCAGCCGCGGCCGGCGAGGCAGGCACCACGGCAATATCCTCGACTGTACAACGAGCGCACGTGTCCAGGTTCCGGCCGGCGGCCTGGAAGGCATTATGCAAGCCGCGCACCGGCGGAGAGCAGAGCCGAGAGGCAGACCGGACAATGTCAAGGCCGAAATCTAAGCCGCTTTCGCACCTCCTTTTCGCATCTTCGCCGACTCGAGAGGGCTTACGTAACGCCACCTATAAATCTCGAAGCAAGACACGAGGTATACGAGCGATGAATTGGAACCGAGAGCGAGAGCTATTGTGCGATTATTTTTTTTTCCTACGATCGCCCGAGAGGCAGATTGCGGCGCATTTTTTTTTTTTTTTTTTTTCGAGCGGTTTTGCCAGCTTTCGCGGAGCGTCGGACGTGGCCCAATTGCCGGGTGGGAGAGACGCCCGTGTTATTGTATGGAAATTTCTCGTGATTCATCGGAGAGCTCGCCTTTATTATTTTGATGAAAGTTTTAAAAATACGATTTAAATTTATCAACGCTAAACAAACATTGACCTCGAAATAGAAAACCGCGGGTATAAACTGCCAAAAATCCGAAATTAAAAATATAATATCGCTCGCGAATTCCCGCCGGCTGTTAATACCGTAATAAATTTTTATTAGCGAAAGAGGTTTCGAAAAGTTGAGCCGCGCGAATCGACTGAAAAGCCTGCACTGTCCGCTTCTCGCATTCCACGGTTCTCTGCCCACATACATACACATGCACCGCACGCGCAAGAATTCCACTCGCGAGGAGGTTTTATCGGCGTTCTCTCTCTCTCTCTCTCTCGGGCTAGGCATTTTTATTACGAGGGACTAGGTATTTCGCGATAAGAGCCGAGAGAGCCGGGCGCATGCGCGCGCGGCCGAGTCGGCAACAGGAAGAAGCGAGCGTAAACAGCGCTCGTTCTAATGTTTAACTTGAGCGACAGTTTCAAACGACCCTTCCTCTAAACAAACGCGCGAACGCGATAGCCGGAAAGCGCGCGCCGGCGATGCGATATACGAGAGGCGGTGGAAATTTTCGCTCGAACGCGCGGTTTATCGAAGTGAAAAAGTCACTGCACACAGCCAGTTATTATTATGAGCGACGATTGAATAACTAAATAAACAGATAACGCCCGCCGTGGATGTTTACACCGCCTTCTTTTTCTTTTTTTTTTTTCTTTTTGTTTTGAGTGAGACGGATATTCGATTACGTAATTGTCAGTTACAATTGTACCGAGGTAATGTTATGAAATTGACGCCGGGTGAAAAATAATTGAACGTTTTCCGTGCACTTTCTCTCGAACATAAATTATGCGAAAAATTCAGTTGGACAACATCGAGTACATGTGTCATCAAGCGAGGGATGACACACTGAGAAAAAAGTTTAGCAATAATTACCATACTACTTAATAAGGCTACCACAGACTGTCAAAACCCAAAAAATTACCATACTTTAAAGGAAAATTTACCAGGCAGTATAGTAACATTTCTTACATATATAGGAGAAAATTTACCAAACAATATATTAAAATTTCTTACAAAGTATAGTAATTTTTTGGGTTTCGACAGTCTGTGGCGGCTTTACTAGACAGTATTTTTACAAGATTATTTGTAATTTTTACTATATTTCTTCTCTCAGTGCACAAACGATGAATTATTCAATAACGCCTATATACATTCGATTTAAAAAATCCCAAAGTATCGAGAGCTTTCTTTCTTACTAATAAACGACAATTCGGAAAAATTCTCCGACGAGCAAAAAAAGAAACCGAAGCAACGACCGCGAGATCCGCCGGCCCTTCGAACCGGTTCTCCGAGCTTGACACGATTGCGCTCTCGGTGCGTTAGTTGCGTAATTCGGCGAGTGCCTTGCGGTGCCAGCGCGTCTGGCGCGCGCGGCTCTTCTTTTTTCGGTCGCGGCACAATCGGCTCTTATCTGTCGGTGCGCGCCGCGCTTGCCGTGCCTCCTATATTCCGATGGCGAGATCGAGTGCACGCATCACACAATCTGCATTATGCAAACGCTTTTGGAGATGTAAATTTGACGAGCTTATTTTTACCGCGGAGAGAATCGAGAGAGCGTTTCGGACGTCAGAGCGGTTCTCGGCTTTGAAAGGACGAATTGGAAATTTTGAAAATGCCGTTTAGAGATTCTTTTGAAAATAAAATTTTACTCCGATACGGAAGAGCGAAGCTTCGCCTCGACGTTTTTCTAAAGTCATCGAAAAGATGTTCGATTCCGGGGGAATATGTTCCCACTCGCGATAAACAGCAACGTGTACGAAATTCTGTGGCAACACATCTGTAAAAACAGATCAATCGTGCGTGCCTTTGAATCGTATCGCAGTTTACTCCGGTGAGCGCAGTTCAACAAAAACTGACCTACTTTCCGTCATCTCTCAAAGGGAGATGTTTCATATACCACTATATACACGGGACAGCCGATACAGAAAACAAGATACACGTCACGAAAATAAACACGCCCATTATCATTCGGAACACTGCCGATATCGGCTCTTAATTAAGGCAATATCATAGCGCATAAAATCGATTTCCTCGTAAAAAACGGAAAATCACTGGCTGACCTTCGACTCTCGCCCTCCCACTCCGAGCGTGAACTCATCTCTTGCTTTTCCGGCCGATGATCGCGATGGAAATCTCTCATTTATTGAAACGAGCCCGAAGCTCGCCGATTAGATAAGACAGGCCGCGCTCGATGTTTTCTGTTATGGTGCCGCGACGTCTGCGCCGACAGCCTTCGGCCTCTCCTCAATTGGCCTCGCGGCGCGTTACGCTTTGCCCGCCGCGGCGCGCGGATTAATCGGACGTAATCGCACACCGCGAAAAGAGTTAACGCGGTAAACAATTCGAGATCCGCCGATAACGTCATCGTGTGCCCCGGAGAGCAGCCGCCGATATCTAACCGAGCGACTCTCTTCCACGCCGCGACTTCGTGCCGGGCTTTATCTCGACTGTTGCCGAGCGTCAGCTGGCGTGTTTTTCGAAATTTCATTTTTTGCCTTAGAGGCTTATACGATTAGTGCTAATTGTGCGGAAATTTAGAGGGCGAGCTCGATTCGTTTTCGCAATGAGACTTTTCTTTTTTTTTTTGCACAGCGGTTCGAGGAGAAAAATTTACTGAATAACAAAAGTGGAGCGGGTCAAAAAATATATGTTTAACTTCGATAATGCTATCAATAAAATAAATATTTAATTCATGTGTACAGATACAAAGTCACTTGTCAGAATATTGAGTTACTCGATCGGACCAAAGTACAAGTACCAATTGAACTTCACAGTCGAAGTGATTTAATTCTCGGATTTATTGTTTATATACTTTAGATATTATACCTTCGAATTCTGACTCGGCTTTGTAAGTGTCGCGTCATTTTCCGATTACGTTTCCGTGTTATATTATTCATGCGAAAAAATTATTTGTGACAGTCTATTCACAATAGACAATTTTTCCGCTCGATTAACTAAAAACATTACTCGAAGCTGACGAGTTTCGCGCAAACAAAAGTTTTCCCGCGTATTGTGATAAAACTCGAACGATAGACAGCAGATCTCTTTGTACTATTAATAAAACCTTTATTAGGGGTCCATTCTATTCGCGATCTTAACACGTAACGCAGCACTCGAGCCATTTCAAGGAACAACCTGTTGGCAGCCTCGACTTGTTTTTTTTTTTTTTTTTTTTTTAGCGTCATTTGAAAAGTACAAAAATCAGCTGTTTATAATGAATCGAGTCGAATATTGGGTTCTCACCGTCGCAGATTAGTCAGCCGAGCGACGAGCTTCTTTTTTCACGATCATCGTCTAATTCTCTTTTGCGTAACGCGCGCTATGATGTTTGACTAGATTTTTTTTTTTTTTTTCGACAGTTTTATCCTCCGGATAGCGTAGTTTTTTCCTCGACTCCAGAGTTTTATTCTATTCTTATCCGCCGACTTTTACGGCCTATAAAAGCATATAGAAATGCCGCATTGCATAAGGGGTTTTCGTAAAATTAGAAATTACGTAAAGGCAATGAAGGCGGATAATAGCCGAGCAAAAAATGCCGAGCGCGATAAACATTTTTTCTTCGCTTATATCGCTCCTTTAACGAGCTGCAGCTCGCGCATCGAAATCCCAACGGGAATATATCGCGTCTGATTTCGTTCAATTAAAACGGACACATTAGCCGTTTCCGCTTTTTAAGAAAAGGCCCTCGGCAGCTCCTTTCCTATATACCTCTTCGAACCTCGGCGAGGCGATAACGAGACTTAAGTAGCTGTACAAACGCGCCTCGCTCGCCTCCTTCGAGCTTTTACACCGAGTATTAATAGAACGAGTGCTCGCTTCTAAATCAGAGACACGCGCTGAAGCACGAGCTGCCGTCGAGCGTCGTCGTCTCTCTCCTTATGCCTCGCTATACGCGGCAGTTTCTACATCCGAATACTTTATACATCGATGGACCCTTCCTTCTATTTAGGCGCGCGAAAGTTGCGCTGCTCGCTCGCGACGGTATACAGAGAAATGGAAAAACAATGCTGGTATTTGCTTTTCAAGGCTCGGAATCGAGCTTGAAATGGCGAGTAAATATTTGTACAGAAGTGCACTGTGCGAATGTTTTTTTTATTCAACGTAAATTGTATACTTTAGCGGTTGTCGATTAGAAAGGTAAATGAATGTATAATTACATTTATATTGCCTCGTCGCTGCAAGAATTTTAATTTAATGGATTCGTTTAAATGTTTGTTATGGATAACTCGGAGGGCAGCAAAGTTTGAAAATAAAAACAACCGGAAAAATTCGTGCTCGAAAGAATTCCTCTTCCCCGTCGCGACCTCTAGATTTATATAGAAAAATCGTGTGAACGTCACACTAATAGCGTGTGTCATAATAAGAAATCCGTAGCTTATACGCAGCCTTGAAGTGTTACACGCAGGCCGTCATGTCGCACGAAAAGAAGCGAGAGCGCAGAGCGCGACAAGATGACTCATCCGTTGCCTTTTAATCTATGAAAAATAAATACCCGCACGATTCGAGACTCTCCCTCTCTCCTACGACGAGGAAGTACATCGTTTCTTCCCCGCGTCGTGTTTGTGTGTCGCAATCCTCGAATAAAATCCGAGGTTCGGTTATAGAATAACAGAAGACTTTACATTCTATATACTATTGATTTATACAATGATTCTATTTTTTCGCCAAATTGTTTGAAACTATAACATTGAAACGGTTAACCGGTCGCAAGTTGCAGGGAGGTATATTTGCGTAATAGCGCGAAATTTTTTTATTTTTAGAAAAAAACGGAAGCATGAGCTAATAATAATAGTACTCGCGATAGACACTCTAGGCAAACGGAATGTTTTTCTCGAAATAATTACCTTTATCAACGCTTAGGACTGCGCCGACGTGTTCGACGCGACAATCAACGCTTTCCGTAAAACAAAAACACGTCGTCGATAAAATTTCGTAAAGTGTACATAAATTTGAAGAGCTCCGCTCGATCTCCCGTCGTATTATTATCTTCCTCGACCCAAATCTCGCGCACCTTTCGAAGGCGCGTCGAACCTCGGTTCAACAAACACCTCCTTTATAAATCGAGAAAATCCAGCTCGCAAAGTGTCATTCATTACCCCTAATCGACGGCCCTCTTATCGCCAGTGCCGCGTTTCCCAGGCCGGCGCGCAACAATCGGCCGATTAGATTTTCGAAACGCAGCCTCCGGACACCGGTATGCGCGCAACGTGCAGCGGCGGCGGCGGCAGCCGATGGAAACTTTCCAATTTCGATGCGCGCGCTCCTGCCGCTGGCTCGGTACCAAGCGTGGAAATGTACCGGCACCGCGTTAACGCTTTGCGCGAGGCTTATTATGTCGCTAGCGGGAGGAATATTGTTTTCCGAAGTCGGCGCGCTCTTCCCTCCTCGAAAATAGAAACGTCGCAGCTCCGCGTGCGTTGCTCCTTTTTTCGATTCGCTGCTCGGCTTGCGCAACGTGGACCCGAGAGGGAGTCGATTGGCGCGCCGATTGTTTGAAGGATTAATCACGTTTTCGAAATGAAGGCTTTGTTATTGTTGACGGCTGTCGATACTTCGGCTGGGCTTCGCTTTTCTTCGATTCGAAACTTGCGCGCTCGATCGCCGGGCGTTTCATTCTTCTTTTTACGACTTAATTCCGCAGTTTCGCTAAAATCTAAATTGAAATCTCAAGCAGCCGATCGGTAAAAGTATATATATATATATATATCGATGCCGATTAGCGGCTCGGAACGTTTTCTTTCTGCATACAATAGAAAATCCAGACACTTGTCGTATTATCAACAGTCGATTAAATAACAATTCCTCGAATGAGCTTATCTCCCCCCGATCCCGTCTGATCTGGGATTTCGCGACGATTGAGGCGGCTTATATCGTCTATATTAGAAACAGACGCATATTCCAGCCTCCGATCTCGCCGAATTCGCGCGAGAGCTCTTATTACGAGTGGCGTCGCGATCTAGTTGGCGCTCGGCCGACGCGGCCCGATAAATCAAGCGTTGACCGCCGCTCGTGCAAATAAATCCCCCGCCAATGAGCATCCGTCCGAATCTGTCAAAGTCGTCGCCGTCGCCCGCTGGACTCTCGCGGGTAAACAGCCAAGCGCGCGAAATGCCGCGGCGTTTATTTTCGATACTCTCGTTAAAGTTTCGCGCGCTATCCTTGATCTGCATTGACGTTAGCTTCGGGGCAACAATGTATATGTAACAAGCCCGAGGCGTCGGGCGCGTGGATCTGATAAAGCCGAGATTTTGGAAAGCCGAGAGATAATAATTGGAGCGGGCTAAAAATACAAAGGTGCGAGATTAGCTCGCTGGGTTATTAATTTGTTTGATTTCCGAAATTAGGCTTCGAATTTGTATTCTGAATGAAATAATTGAGGCGTCGCGTGTATGGCTTGGCTAATAACCAAAGTAAAGTTTATACGACTCTGTAATATCAGTACTAGAAATTTGCAAAACATCCGATTTTCATTCACACAATTTGCAAAATAAATCCGAGCCGCATTAATCACTGTCAATTAATTAACTCGTACATATTATATGCTACACGGTTCGCCAATAAATTTCCAATAAAAATCTGCTATATGCTATATCCATTAAGAAAGCAGCTCGATCTCCTTCGGCCGCGGCAATACAGCGGTCTAGGTTTCAGCAGATCCAGTCCCTCCCTGAAATATTCCGCTCGAAAACAAGAACGCCGCTACAAAGAAATCGAATCCGCCTCGGGGCTCCGCTCCGCTCTTATGTTAATGACGACGAGCGTTTACGCAACGGCCGCGAGAGTCGAGAGTCGCGGTGGCGACGCCGCGTCTGGCTCGGCTGCTCGCGCGAGAGCGGCGCGCGCAGCGCTCGCCGATGACGCAGCTTGAAATTATGTTAAGAGAGCTCTCTGGCCACCTTCTTCTTTTTCCCCCGCGAGAGAGCAGCGAGTCACGTGCAGGCGACGGACTCTAAGCTCGCGGCTGTAATTAGAGAGAGAGATGTTGCTTTTGGCAGCGGCGACGGAGCGCTCTATAAGCGACTAGGGCTTTTTTCGCACCGGTTAAGCGAGTGTGACTTTTTGCTGCACGCTAAAACTCTCGGGATGATTCACGGCTAAACATTTTTAGTGGACTTTGTAACGTGCTCGCGGGGGATTAAGGAGCACTTGATTTATTCCACCTCGTTCTTTTAATCTAAAGCGTGCTTACATGGCTCGTGAACGATTGCACACGTGTACAAGTGTCACGATTTCGGTTTACTTCGGTAAGTTTAAAGTTCTCGGTGTTTTTCGCTGTGGCGACGGTTTTCTAGTCGGGGAAAGCAGCAAGAGGTAGTAATTTAAGGATTAAAAGACTGATTACGACAATTTGTCCAAGAAGTTGGGCCAGACGACGGAATGCATTTCAGAGAAACATGTGGGCTTTTGTGACTGCAGTTATAAAACTTAACTTTCGAGTGAATTTCAAAGAAAAAAAAAATGTCATTCTGACGTCTACAGCTATTATTTCTTAACTGTCCATCATTTCGCCTTTATATTTAAGAATCGCGTCACTTTTGTCGTAAAAAAACTCTTGCAGGTTGGTCTGCAACCTTTTTTTCCGCGATTCGATCCTCCTGTTCCTCTTTCTTGTTGAGAAATATTTTGAAAATCTAAGGAAACCGAGAAAATCTCCATGACGCAAATCGCCTCGCGTTTTGAAAAACGGTTTCACAACAGTTTATGCTTTTCAAAAGCGACAAACTTTCGGTGGGAAACGCCAGAGCATAAAACTCTGGAAGATTTTCAAATATAAGTCACAATTTACGGCCGTCACCCCGGCAATAAACAGACAGCCTTATTTCCGATAGTTTAACGAGCGCTCTCTCATATCTGCAGAGTTGAAAAAGCAGCGTAAAAGCTCCGACAAAACAAACCTCGCTCGTGAAGGCGCGCGCATCTGGCCGGCAGAAGCTTGCAAGCTCCCGAAACGCTGCCTGGGAACGAGAGGAAGCAGAATCGAAACGTGACTCGATCCCTCGGATTGATGCGGCGCTCCTCTGAATTGAATGATTATCCGCTCTCCGGGCGTTTAGTCCTCATTACGGCCCGGTCATGTGGGGCTCACTCTCTCTCTCTCGCTTTTGTAAGCGCGAGTTCGATGCACCGACGCTATCCAGATGAGAAAATTAATGCACTTGAGAGAGGAGAGGTGAAGCAGGAAAGCTTCGCTCCGATCGTTCTCAGGGCGAAAGTGAACCGCCGCGCCGAGGCATTACGTACACTTGCAACAGCCGGAAGCGACCGCCAGGCGGAAGTTCGTCATTTTCGATCTTCCGGTCATTCTCTTCGCTCATGTAGGCTCGCGAGCGCTAAGAGACTCTGTAATTCGCGTTACATATCGTACGTGACGGCTAGAGCGTAATTGAGGAAAACCTATCGGCAGCCTTCTCGGCGGCTCTTCCTTTTTTTTTCACTCCCTGATTCGTACGAAATTATTGTGAAAGTTCCGACTAATTCAATCTACATACCATCCATTTTATTCCTCGTTCGGCGAGTGACGTAACCAATCACAGAGTTCGCTCCTTATTTATCCGTCACGGCTATTTATATCCGCCTTGATTATTGCTTTCCCAAACATCCGAATGCTGACTCGCGTCTCGTCGGAGCTGCAAATTACTCCTATTGAAGCTTTATCGAGCGACGCCTCGCAAGGTGCCGCTGAAAGTCGGAGAGTACCTCGTTAAAGCGGATGCCACTCGGCCGTTCCAATCTGTACATTGCGTACGAGTTGGCATTGGCGTTCCCGAACGTCGAGCTTTCCCAACGAAACGTATATATATACGAATAAACAAAGCCGCTCTCCCCATCCGGTAACCGAAGAAGCTCGAGGAGGGAAGCAGGAATCGATTGAGCAAGAGGTAATGCTTCCTCGGAGAGGGTGAACATTCGCATCAACACGGCGAATCCGTACTCGAGCCTAACGCGGTTACGCAACCCGCTGACTCGCTCTCTCGAAGACAATGGCCGAAAGAATGCTAATACCGCGTCCGTAAAGCTCTGCTTTCGCGAAATATCGAACGGCAATTGTTCCGAGCGAAAGAAGTTTCATTAACTTGCTCGTCGGCTCTCTCTTTTTTATTTCCACTTTGGGAAGAGTCAATTTTCAACGGAAACTCGATTTTTATCAGAAAGTTAATTAAAAGCCAATGAAGCCTCGAAGATTCGATTATAAAGTCGAAACTAATCTGCTCCGAGCATCCGTATATATATCGATTGACCTTCGGCGAGCCTAAATATAGAAGCTCGTACTGTCGGGTGACTGAAAATTCATGAGAGCCCGTAACATTTACTCTCCAGCGGCGCGTACGCCTTCGACGCCCCGACCGCGATTAATGCTTCCACGTGCGGAAAATACGAAACGCCGTCGTCGATGTATGCAGGGTTAAACTTTTATCCGCAGCTTATACAACTTCCTCCGCCGCGCGTATAAGCTTCTGCTCTCTCCGCGGCGGAGTCGCCGCGAGGGGCAGGAGTAGTAGCTCCGTCAGCTGAGCGCCGTAGTAGAATTCATTGTGAATTGCACACGGCCCCTCCCAGCGTAGCTTTTACCCTCGGCGATCGATAACACGACTGGTGCAGCCGCTTACAGCGTGGCACACGTGTTTTTACAGCGTAAACTGGCGCAGGATGTAAGTGACTAACTATGAATATGAATCTGAAATATGCAGTGGCTCGTTGATTGGGGCGAGGCGAGAGACATAAAAGTGGGCAGCAGCTGATTCGGGGGTGTGTTCGGTCGGCGCGCGTATGGATCGCGCTCGCGCATGCGCGGGCCAGAGTTACCTTGACGCGATCAGCGGGCGACATTGTCTCGGGCGACTCTCCCTGCGGCGCCCCTCCTGTTTTCGGCTCCGGGAGGGCGATATGATAACCGGGAACTCGACGGTTGACCCAATTACCGAGCAAGACCCATTGAAGAAACTTGGCGTGACGCGCGTCATCGTAACCAACTTGACGCACCGAAATGTTTGTGTACCGGCGTGGAAGATAAATCCAAACAGAGTAATAAACGCAGCGAGCGAAGCTCGAAAATAGCCCGGGCAAATATTTAGAGCGAGAGAGACGGTTTCGAATTAACCGAATTCTTTGACTGTTCTACAATTAATACGGTAAAGTAAATGTTTAATTGACTACAATTGTAAACTGAGACGCCAATGGATTAGATGTCAAAATTAACGCGCAGTTTTCCAAAGAAACTTGGATTTCCCCCGCAGAATTAAGCCCATCTGCCGGATTAAAAGCGACGTTCGTGCAGAATGCAGCGTGTGTATATAAAACGATGACGCCGTTTTCGGGAAGAAGACACGCGAGGAACTCGGGGCTTTCCTGCGGCTCGAAATTGCAAAGTAATTGAGATCCCCTTTCTCGGCGGCGCGGCGGCCGCTCGCAAACATCTGCCCAATAAAAGGACTTTTTCAGCCCGGCAGTTTTTGAGAGGTTCTTTTTTAGTGCCTCGTCACACTGCTCCTCATTATTTTCTTCTTCTTCTCCTCCTCCTCCTCCTCCGTGTGTATACCGGCCGCCTCTCTCTCTCTCGCGAGCTGCTTCGCGAAAATAACGTTCTTTTGAGTGTATAAACGCGAAAGCAACAGGCTTCCTTTTTGAGACCACGTGGAAGCCTTGGTGGGGACCTTGCTGGATTTTTAATGAGTTTTGCGAGGGAATAATGTTGGAGCTGCGATTTTCATTTATAAATGAAATATTATACGTATATCGTTGCAACAATTAAACAGTCTTTATGCGTTGGATTGAAAACGGGTAAAAACTATTTTTATACCGGTTTCAGAATACAATAACCGCGATATTAAACCTTCAATGCCGTTTATCTGGATGTAATGTAATTGAGTCCTTAAAGATTTCCTTGGAAATGACTTCTCGATGAATCAACTTTAAATTATTTCAATGGTTTTTTCTCTTACGGGCAATTCGCAGCTTCAATGCTTCGCTTCAAGCATTAATTTTCCATTTAATATCGAGTCATTCCCACCTTTTGACATAAAATTATTAAAATGGGTGTTTTCAACGCAATGCTGAGCTTTAGTGCAGAGGCCTTTATCGATTATCCGTCAATTAAAAATTCTGAAAAAAAAGTCGTGCAACATTTCGAGAAAGTTCGCAATACGCGAACTTGAAATTTCAACGAAAACAGGATGTTGAAGAAAGAAAAAAAGTGACGACGTAGAAGAGAGACCACCTGGTAAACCGCGCAAAACGACGCTCCGCCGAAGCGCGGCGCAAAAATTCGCTGAACTAGACGGAATCCAAGGAGAGGCTCGCATTTTTAGCCAACCTCGGCTTTCTTCGTCGTCCGCCTCTTCTTTCCACGTACGTGTAGAGCTACCTGCTCTTATATTATATGTCACTCGGCACGAGCCACTTGATTATTTTCTGCTCCTACGTACTCTTTCATTTCTAAGGCGCAAAAGTGTAGAAAGCTGATGTGCGCAGTTGAATAAAGAAATATGATTGGTTCCCGTGCTATAATAATAAAGCGTCTTCTTACAAACGAACGCGGGTAAGGCGGTTATTAACTGACCCGACGCAAAAATCGGCTCTGCGTATATACATTCTTGATTTGGATGTAATTTTGCAATTTCTTGCAGGTAAGGAATGACGCCGAACACATCTAGTTGCAATTCTTCCCCGCTAAAAATATCCTAAAGACGTGCTGGAAACATTAGATGAAATAGATAGATAGCGGTTACTCTTTTTCAACAAACAGAAAAGTTTTATCTCTTATCTTGATAGTTGCGAAGAAAGAAAAATAAGAATCTCGTATATATTCCGTATATTCTCTGTACATAATGAATTCTCGAAACCGAATCATAATTAATTTCCCCGGGTGTATTTTAAGCCGCGCAAACGTTTACACCATCAGTGAAGTGGAACGCATAAAGCGAACTGATTAAATTCTCGTCACTTTCATTTACGAGGAACATTTAATTTCCGAGAATTTGCCGAGCTCTTTGAACAAGTGCACAGAAATTTTACCTTGATTTAGAACCAAAATATTATTTCTGTTTATTCGAGAAAACTTTGAACGCACGCGATTCTAAATTGTTCGTGCGAACTTTCTTCGAGTACTCGAACGAAGGGC
The DNA here is from genome assembly GCA_035047165.1 of Ormyrus rosae. Lineage (NCBI taxonomy): Eukaryota > Metazoa > Arthropoda > Insecta > Hymenoptera > Ormyridae > Ormyrus > Ormyrus rosae. Next base: position 22,588 of record JAWWML010002622.1, read on the forward strand.
CTCCTCGTACAATAACTCGATTTTTTTTTCGAACGCGCGAAAGGGTTACGCGAACAAAGACGGATCTCCGACAATAGCACGTGCGCAAATACACGAGCTGCAGACATATACAAACACACGAGTATTCTGTCCTCGCGAATCTCGAAGCTCTGTATAAACATTAACTTTATTTTTAGAAACATCGAAAAAGGTAAACTTTCAATTCCATTCTTTTTAACGGCCCGCTATAAAGTGGTTAATAAACTTGATTCTCGTTCGCTATTGTTTTTAGTCTCAATGTATCCTAATCCAATTCCCATCAACTCGAATAATATACTCCAACTCGAGTTTCTCGTTAACTCCTTCCCCGGGAGTTCCCCGCGGGTTCGCATTTTTCCACGTGCCACCATACGCTGGGTCGGCGAACCCCGCGATCTCTCGAAGGCTCGCTCGCCGCGCCGTTGCGAAATTACGAAGAGGCCGACTCCGATATGCGTGCCCAAATACGACGGAGAAAGAGAGCGAGCGCGTATATCTGCTTGTGTATATACGAGTGCCAGCCAATACACAACGTTATACTGGGTTCTCGGGCGCGCGCGCGCTCGCACGTGGTCGGCACAGGGATCACGTGATGGACGTTTTCGGGTCACGGACGTCAAACCGCTCTCGCGCGAGAGCGAATATTTTTAACACCTCCCTCCATCTCTCTCTCTCTCTCTCTCTCTCTTTGGCAGTTTTTTCGCAGCGAATTTTTCGTTTCTTTTCTAAGCGGGATTCGTATCAACGCGAGCTTTTCCTCCTTGCACCGCTGTGCAGATACCGCCGAGCGAAGTAAACGACGCGGATATAAATCTAACGCTTTCTCCCGTATCTCGAGTTTCCCGCCAATATATCCGTCTGCATCGCTTAGGCGAGGATATCGAGCGTGGACGTCTGTGCACGCGATATTAATTAACGAAAAGTCCCCGCGCGCCGCTCGGACGAGTTCGTACACCAAAGATTTAGCCAACGCCGTGCATATATACGCATATATCGAGAAGATAACATCGATAAATCACTTTCTAACCTCCCGCGGCAGCAGCAGCTGCACAAGGCCGCCCAGGCCGTTTCCTCGTTTCACTTTTAACTCGAAGCAGCGAAAGTACGCTCGCACGTTGTACTCTGAATTCGCGGCGTCCCGGACGCTTCGGAGTCGCGTAACCATCCGAATTCCTTCGTCGCCAGAGGAGTGCAAAAGACTCGGAAGCGGAGACCCGTTTGTTTACAAACTGCCGCGCGGAACTTTGGAGACGAAGTGCGCAGCGCGCGAAACGATACAAGCAATCGCGCTTTTTTCGCTGTACCTATCGCAAGGACTCGCTCGCAATAAGCGTATAACCGGATAAGGCTCGTGGTTTCGCAGGCCGTTCTTTAATTTTCCGCTTGATTCATCGCAGCGAGCCGCGCCCGGAAGTTGTGATTACGAGTACCGAGCGAATTCGGGATCCTGTTAACAACATTTCGAACGAGATAAGGCGAATAAAGTCTTTGGTAATCGAAATTCCGAAAATCTCGTAGTTCTTTGTCACTTCCAGGTATTTTTGTTTTATCAAAAAAAGTCGTTGCCGATAGAATTTCTGACTCCCACCGCGGCCAAACAGCGACATCAGTAACTCGTCAAAATAGCGCATTATCTAATCTTATCGTGCGACTACTTGGCAATCGGTCTCGCTCTGAGAGAGAGAGTGAGAGAGAGCGTTTCTCTCGACACGCGGACAATTTTTAGCCCAACCTAATTAATAACGCGGCGCGCGCAAACAAGATACTCGGCCGCCTCGAGAATTCCTTCGGAATTCGAACCACCGACAGGACGTCCTTTCTAATTTGCAAGCTGCAGCGAGCGCGCGAATCGTGACTGCATGCGCCGCGGGAAATTCAGCCGCGCGGCGCGGAGGTCTGACCCCGCTGCCTTTTCACTTTCACTCGCGCGCCACTCATCCTCCCTTTCCCTTTTCTCATTATTCAAATTGTCGGTCGCGCGCGCGGAATAGAAGGATTTTTAACGCGCTCGTAAAAGCCTTTTCGCTTTTTTCCCCGAGAGCCCTTGTGCGCCCCGACTCGACGCTTCATTTCGGAAGGACTTTCACTTTCAAGGAGATGCGCGCTCTCAACGAAATATGGGTCAGCCGGAAAAGTATAAAAGCAAATACAACGACGAGGCGCGCGGGAAACGACAGGCCGCCTTGAGCCAGTATTCAAGGGTGGGCTTTTGTTGCTTTGTCAATCTTTATGGAACGCTGGCTTTTGTGAACTTATTGAATTAGAACGAGAAAACCATCTCTGAAAACGTACAATCGTCGTGCGATAATACAAGAGATAGCCGAGAATTCCTAATACTGTTTCGCCGTAAACAAGAGACGTGTAGGCTAATTATACGTTGGCGCAATGACCTTTCAGAGCCAACCGACAATTTCTACACCAGCAGGAGTCGATGGAAGCAATTTTCCGCGAAACATTAACGCCTCGAATTTGCCTAATGAATTGCAAGAAAAGCCGTAAAAAGAAAAACAAAGCGCCCACAGAAGGATCACCGTCGCGCGCACGCTTGATTAAGCCCATCATTACCCGGACGAGCGCGTAAAAGGCCTTATTCGATTACCGAATAAAGGCTCTAACAGCGGCTATTGTGCGCGATCTATTCGATTAAATTGACGCGCTTCAACAATAAACAGCCAAAGCGTCCGCGGCCAGCGATTGTTTACGCGTTCGACTAGGAAGTCTGGCACGGCGAATTTTCGCAAAACTCAATTCCAAGGTCCGCCGCGTCCGCTCGTACATATTGTACAGAAAACGACGATCCACTCCAACGCAACCCTGACACTTCCGAGGCTGTCAGCTGGTTCTCTCCCCCCAGAGGCCGGCGCATCGATTGCGAGCGAGAGGGAGCCGCCGCCGGGCGGTGACGTAATTCTCGGTCTCTCTCTCTCTCTCTCCGCGCGCCGAGCGGCGAAAAAGGAGAGAGCAGCGCGCGGAGAGCCGGGCAGAATGCGCCCACTGTGTGTAAGCGGCGAGGCGCGCGCGTGGCTGCAGCGCCGATCGAACGCGGGAGGACCTTGAAAAAGCGGGAGCGCGCAGTTCTCTCTTTCATTATCGCTCCTTCGCCGGCCGCTGCTGCTGCTGCTGCTGATGCTTTTTCTCTGCGCCGAGAGAGGACCCGGAGAGAGGTATTTTGTCCTCTCGCTCGAGCGAGGCGAGCCGCGAGTTTTGGACCGCGCGGATTAGAGGAGAAAGAGAAAGAGCTTTTCAGGGTCTGTCGGTGGAAACTGCGCAGATAGTAGTTTATAATTATCCGGGGTACTTATTGATCTGACGAAAATAAAGTTCGCACCGAATGGGCTGGAATGATTCTTCAACTTTTCTTCGGTTAAAGCAGTTTCTTATTTGCATTATTGAAAAGACGCTTAATTGGCGTGCGCTATCGCAAGTCTCTACACTGTACTTACCGCGGAACAGCAATTAGCCAAGTCGGAATCGTAGAAAGTATACTAACCTGTAACAGATAGAAAAACATGGTTTTAAAATAAATTCATTATGTATTAAAATAGAGTAGTAATAACATTTATTATTTTATTTATTTTCATTTTTATAAAATTGAGTGAGAATTAAATCTCAGATGATTAAGCGTTAAGTAAATAACTTTCGGCTCTTTTCTTTAAAACATATATTTTTAACGAATTATAAGTCGTTAAAAATTTTTAATTTAAAAAAAAACTCTTGATACACGAAAAGAAAAGGAAAAGTAAAGTCCTCATAATGGCACGAATACTTTGACATTAATTTCCGATTAAATCACGAATCCAGATGAAATTCATTATGTAATTGATCGTAATACTGAAAGCCACCCTTAACGCTAAAGTGCGTCGTACATGTCATCATATATACGCATCCGTTACCCCCTAAGGCTCGGATAATGCGCGATTGAATAATTTCTCGCTTCACAGTATAACACTTAAAGCGATTCGCAAAATTTCTGTCCTGATCAATTATTTTTATGGCATCTGCTGCAAAAACACAGATACGTGCAGCCACTTCGCTTAAAAATTTAAGCAGGCATTTACGCCGTGGATGTACGCAGGTACGAAAAAATGAAATAAGTATCTACGAAGTGGTTAACTTTTTACGAGTGGAAATTACCCCTTGGTAGCTGGTCGGGTATTAGGGCCCGAAATAATAGTTTTATTATCGGTTTGAAGTCATGCTTATACGAAGCAGTGACGCGCGTCGTGACGAGGCTTATTGAATTTTGCACGCATAGAGTTCAAATAAAGTATTTTCATTTCAGGCACGAATCGGCGGTTGTTTTTTATTTTTTTTTTGAGCTTTCGTGCTCTCCCTAGAACTAGAAGCAAACGTGAATTTGTTATCGAGGTATATATAACACTCAAAACAACTTTATAGCGGGAATTATCGTTTTGCAATAAAAAACATTATCTTGCTCGCGAGCTAACTGGAAATCCAAAACAGATTATAGAATGATGCGCATTTCGACAACTTTCACTTCGATATCAGAAAAGACCAATCGAATTCAGAGGACGAATATTGACTGTTTGTAAACAATTATACGTATATCTAAAAAAAATTCACGATGAAATTTAATAAATATTTAGAATCGGCGTTGGAAAAATTAAGTGCAATTATAAAAGTTATCGCGCTCATTTTTTTACTGCGCACAATGTGGAAACTGTTAATCACACAGTTTAATCAATTTGATTTAAAAAAACTTCCTACGCGAGCTTTACGAGTCGAGGCATTAAGCGTTAGAATAAAAATTTTATTCGACTCTGATATGCACCGTAAATGAAAACGGAATGCGCTGAATTTTAGAGGCAGATACACGGAAAATTACGATCGAAATACTGGCAATTAATCCGCTCGAGTATACGACGCAAGCATTCCCGATTAAAAACCGAGGCTTCCTCAAAACGGAGCTTTACGTAAAGAGAAAAAGGAACGTCGAACGGATCTCGCAGCAGCCTGGTTTCCCGTTAAGTAAAAAGTAGGCAACATTAGCATGAAACATCCAGACAGTCCGCAAGCTGAATGAATGTGGCTTCTATACAGTGTCCACGCGCGCATGTGCCATGATGTCCAATGCCTCAGTCGGAGATCGGAGGGGAACGACTCAAAGGTCGATTTATTTATGCGATTCTTGCGTGTTTCAATGAAAGACCATCTTGATTCTCTCGGCCGATTCTCTTCTACGGAACGACTGTAGCATATTGTGTATGCGCGCGCACGTTTGCTTCGTTAATTGCGAATTCTGCGGCTCACGGAGTATTCGGTGGATGTACCAACAAGTCGTATACCGAGCCGAAGCTGCTCTCCTGCATTCTAGAGCGATGGCGAAAACGTGCCTTCGCATCGTATAAATTCCGGGATTCTACATTTTTCATCGACTTGTTTACATTTCCGGTGCTTCAGAATGAAATTACGGCTCGGATTTTATTATCGCGACTTCCTGATTCGATCTGCCGATAAAGTTATTTTGAATCGACTTGACGAGAGTTTCGCAATCTGCATCTGCTTCCTCCAGTTACAAAGATAAATCGCGCTCATCCACCGGCATGACAGGACAATTTTTATCGTCCGGCAAAAAGCATCTTCATATATAAAAATGACATCACGCGACTCGCTTAAAAAAAAAAAAAAAACGTCGGATTATTTAATTACCACCCACGACATTCGAGGAGCACCGCGGCGACGGGACGCGGAAATTCGCGGAATCTGGAAAGCAATTACTCTCCCTCCCAGGCCCCATCTGCGCGCATCAACGCAATAATTAATCCACAGGCCAGAAACGTCGCAGCTCTCGCGCGAGATCCGCGAAATGCCTGGCAGATAGGCGGTCGGCGGGCTTCCGCCGCGCGCCGCTGCATCTGCGCAGGAGGCATCTGCGCAATGGTTGTGCAATAACTCGGCGGTGCAGCGCGCACAGCCATTCGATTAACCGCACGCGATAATTCGCCGCCGCCGCCGCTGTGCAGAGCCGACGTCGTCGCGGAGTCGACTCGATTTCTGCAGCTCTATGAGAGCCTTTTTGTCTCGTATCGGTGACACTTATCGCGAAGCCAATTTTTTTTTGCGACGGCCAGCTGCTCGTAAACGCCGTGCTTTTCGCGATAAATCACTCGGAACCGCGGAAGATTTCGCGCTTAGAGAACTACTTTTCCTTGGAAATTTTCATTCGTTTAAGGTATTATTATTTTTTAACAATCGAGCAGCAGAGTCGCTCGGGTCTCCTTTATTCGAAAGCACTTAGCAACGAACAAAACGGCCAGAGTCTCCAAATTTAAATCGCCAAGAATAAAGTCGCTGAAGCAGAAACGCGACCCAGATCGCCTCATCAAACCGACAAAGAATGTCGTCTCGTAATGATCTTCCTCCCCTTTCGACGCGAAAAAAAGCCTCGAGAAAGAAAACCATCATCATTCTCCGGCGCGAAGGCGGAAGCGCGAAAAACTCTCTCGGGGCGTCTGGCCGATCGCCAGAAAGCAACACCCACCGTCCGCGTAAAGTCTGCCAAACGAACGGCCGCTTCTGGAAGTAGTTTTCCTCCGTGGAAAATCGCGGCCGACGCAACGGGATCCCACGCGGCGCTCGCCCCACAGCGCTTTCGGTTTCTGCTTCGTGCGAGAGGAGCCGCCAAATTCTCCCTCGACTCGTAATTCTTCTCTCTTTCTCTGGCGAGTGCATTTTTCCGTATGCGAGACCCGCGCGCATCACGTGTTTAAAGCCTCGGCGCTCTCAAGCTCGATTCTGAGTCACGTCCGCGAATAACTAACGTGAGACTCTCTCGCTCTTTCTTCGGCGTCGCTTTTTTACGATTCTTTCTTCTCGGCCGGTCGGCCGGGCACGATAATGTTTGAATTTTTTTTCTTTTTTTTTTTGCCGCCGCGGGAGGATGTGATGAAAGAAATTGCAGCGCGAAAAAGCACTTAATTGTTTGCGCTTTCGGTATATATTTTATTTGCGGTAATTGCTAAAAACGGAGAATCCAATTGGAAATTATTCGATCGAAACAAATGTTTTTCGTTCAATTCGCAAAAAGACTCGGTTTGAGTCGGTCTTTATTCGTCGACGTGTAACGTTCAAATATTAATCATCAATTTTAATCGCTACCCACGAAATGTAAATAATCCGGTGTTTCTCTTTCACTTTCGATCCTTTTAATACCGAGCGACAGAAAGTCTTGGACTCTCGTTCGTTACACTTTTTACATGACATTACAGCGCGTCACTCAAAGTATTTATCTTTTCATAGCGTTCCTTAATTATCGCCGCCTCGTTATGCCCACGTCTCGAACTCGTCACTTTCTCAACTCTTACCTCCACTCTTCGTTCCCTCGCTTTTCGGCGCTTCTTTCGCCACACCAGGATTAAAAAAAAAACGACTCGTCTAACGTGAAAATAAAAAAGCCAGGAGTGAAGAGAAGCGCGCGCTCGTCGGGCGTGAGATTGGCCTTGAAAAGCGAGCATAATGTATCGAATTCGATACAGCGCGCGCTCGGAGAGCGATAACTTTCCTCGCTTCTCTCCTCCGTCGGCGTCCGCGCGGCGAGAGAGCCGCGAGGTGCGCATAACTGCCAAGGACGCGATATGCACACGTGAGCCGCGCAGAATGCGAGCGAGAGAGAGAGGAGTGAAAAGGCGCGAATGTCAACGTAAGGCGAGGCGGTTTCTCGAGTCTCGTTCGCTCGGCGGTCGGAAGAATTTTTCGTGCTCTGGGGAAACGAGCGAATTTCGGGACGTGCGCTTGCGACGGCTAGGCCGGGAGATTATTTATCGTATGGATCTGATACACTTTTGCGCTGCTCGTATAATATTTATGATCTGTAAAATGCATTATTAATAAAGGAAAACATTTAAGATGCGGCTGAGTAATTATTATTCAGCAGCTGGATAATCACTCGGTCCGCTCTTTGTGACTCACGCTTTTGTCGGGATCTCTGTTTGACCTCATTGTTGTGCTTTCAATACGTTTCTATGTAAAAAGTCTTGGAACGACGATTTCGGAATTGAAACCCGAAAATTCTGATGCACTTTAACGGCAAGCTCTTGCGGTTCGCGAAGTCCAAGTAGAATGGATAAAGCATTATTTTACGAACTTTATGTATGTGTTTTCAAACAGGATGTGAGCTTGTTTACTGTGTTCAAAGTAGAAAGAAATATTGTATAGCAAGGTCGTATTCGATTTCGACTACTGCAGTCATGAAGCCGATTATAATGTCGATTAATATAATCTTATCAGCCCTCCTCTGTCGCTAAATATTTTCTTTTCGACGCGAACTCGAGCACAAAATAAGAAAAAAAGTTACAAAAACCGTAAAAAACAATCCATTGATTAGAAAAGCAATTAAATTCTAAATCGTACTCGTTAGCAAAACATAGTAATCGTATAACTCTTTGACTTTGCGCCGGCGAGAAACTGCATTTCAACCCCGCAAGCCGATAAAAACTTGTCCCGAGCAGCTTGCCTATCCGTAATCTCCCGACACAGAAACTTGTAATTGGCTTTTTAAATTTGCAGCCCCACTTGGCAGTGAGTCAGTGGCACTTCTGTTTTCAAGGGATCGGTGGTAACGTTCGTGACTGGTCACCGTTAATCGAATCGACACACGCCAACTTCTCCAGAGGCACATGTTGCCACAGTAGTGCTCCGCGAGCCTAAATATATACGCGATGACGTTCGTTCCGCAAAGGGTTCCGGCACAATTTTTCATAACGGCCGGTTCTTTACTGCGTCGCTTTATTTTCGTTGCTGACTTGGAGGTACGGCCTCGATGATTTTCGTTGATTTTCTGCCGAAAAGAAGCAGTTGGTTGCTTTTACTATCGGACTGTTACGTAATTTTATCAGAGGTCTTTACCGATTAATGATCAAAATATTTGCAAAAAACTGAATCGACATCGACGCTTTGTCCGACGAAGATAAGTATAACTGTTTCGACGTTTTGCCAAGCCGAACAACAAAGTCAAGAAAAAGCAAAACGATTGATTTGAAATTTATGATATAAAACGACTCTGCCGTACAATCCAAAAGACGTAATTTATGTACGTAATACTTTTGAAATCAGAGAAGCTAAAAGCTTGTTTTGAAAAAGATCGTGTTCTATCAGCGCCCGGCGAATCAATTCGAAATTTTTTGTGCATCCAGTAAGCAACAGCTATGTTGCTCCCGAGTTCGCGGCGGAGCCAAAAGAGCATAATAATCCGGAAAAGCAGGTGATTCTCAAAGCGCCTTCGCGGTAATGAGAAATTTATCGCCGCGTAAATCTCTCTTGGAAATTCTTACATATACGATATTCCGAAGGATTTTACGAGCGCGGCCGAGTGAATATATTTTTCGCCGTGTATATCCTCGCTTTTTATCATGCAAGCGTTTTCTTTCACAAAAGCACGACCTTGGCGAGCTTTTTTTGCCTTCGAACGTACAGGATTTTGCGTGTTTTCTTTGAAATGCGAGAATCCGTTAATTATTTACCGAATTTACAAATTCGCAGTGGACGACCTTATAACAGATTTCTCGGATTAAATGAGGATCGAACAATGATTGGAATTGTGGGAAATAAAGGTTGAAAGAAGATTTTTAAAGAGATAATAATTCTTGAACTCTGCTGCAGCGCAAGTTTTAATGGCTGACGTCAATCCCGAGATGCGCGAAAAGATTTGCAATTTTTATGGACGGTTTTAATATATATTTTAGAGAAATAAAGTGCGTAAGATACCGGTTTTAATTCCATTAAGACCTCTTCCGAGTACAGAATTTTATTGCTTAGCTTTTCATTAACTCTTAACTGCCGTCGTCAATCCGACCTACGCAACTGGATCGCATTGTCCGCGGAGGCTCGCAACTTTTATAGAGCTCTAAAAATTCGGTTAAATAACAAAAATTTTCTCCTCCGCCGCGAATTGCTGCCTTCGTATTTTTCGAAAAAGCACCAAACGACGAATCGGTTATTTTGCAAAAAAAAAAAAAAAAAATCAAGGCAACGAGCAACCCTTGTTCGAGACTGAACGAGTCTCGAAAAAGCAAGCGCGAAGGAGAAGAGGAAGTAATTGCTCCTCCGAGTGCTAACGACTGCAGAGTGTAATGTGTATGTGTACCCGGCAAAAAGGTCGTCGGAGAATTTGATTTAACGACGCGATGCCAAAGGCTGCGAGTTTCCTTTTTTTCCAGCCAAGGCGCGCGTTTCTGTCGTTAAGTATGACACTGCACCGGACGATCGACCTCCGGCACGCGACGATTATCCGATAGCCGGCAGTTTTGTTCTCGCGTAATGCTGAAAATTGCACGCTTTAAACGAGTCAAGTACATTTCTTTTCCAAAAGTCGAAGCTGCGCTTTTTTACGACGCCGTACGTTCGCTGGCAAAAGATTTACTGGACGTGTGTTTCTGAAAATTGCGGGTCGTAATTGCATTGTAACCATTTCTTCTTTGTTATAGCGCCATTAGAAAGAAAATTATAATTTTTTTCTGCTTTCAGCCTCATTGCCGCAATTAAGTACTTTATTAAAAAGATTTTCATAAATCAACGAGCATTTGAAATATTCCATTTTCTTCAGAAAACGAGATTCGAGAATTTTTTTAACGTGTCTAGAAACCCTATACGAAAAAGACAGCAGCTAGTTCGCAAAAGCAAACCGGTTCGACGTCCCGAATCCGAATTAACGGCATCGGATAAACGCGAAAAACAGCCGGCGAGCCGTCCGCCTCGCTCGCCATCCGATTATCGAGCGGAGTCGGCGGACTAACGTAAACAAGAGGAGAAAGTACATACGCTCTTCCGCTCGGAGTCGCGGCTCCGGCGCATGCGCCGCGCGAGAGCACGTGGCGGGCACGCAGAGAGGCCAGCAGCTCTCTCGCAAATATAGTCGCGGCGGCCCGGGATCGTTGACATCCCTCGGCTCGCTGGACGGCACGCATTTACATTCGCCGCCCGGGCCGTGAGGTAATAAAGCTCTCCTCTATATATTCGCGTGACACGAGCGCCTCTCTTATATATGCGCGAGGTCACGTGCGGCGGCGGCCGCGGCCGAAAAAATATATTGCGCACGCGCACTCGGCTCGTCAAAACAAATGTGTGGGCGACGGCAGCTCCGCGAGAGAGGCCTTCGACGAACCTGTGTTTATCTGTCGGGGGGGAAAGAATGCTTTCGTTCGACCGTTTTACGATTGCCGATTAAATACGGGACTTTACGAACCTGTATGCTACTTTTCGTGCAAGTATCATTTTTAAGCATTAATAGCGTGTTATTAGTTTTTTTTACTCTAAAGCGAAAATAAATGTAATATACTGATGTATAGATTCTTTTTCATTGACGTGAGATGGAATTTCAAAGTGACGTCGCTCGAACACCAATTAATCGATTTAATTGTCGCGTATTTATTTTTTAAAACTGGAATCAATCCATTTAAGTAATTTATATTGTCAACAAAAAAAATACTGCCTGTTTTTTAAAATACAATATTTTCACTCGTTTAAATTTATTATCAATTTTTATGCTATTTTTATAAAACCATAAATTCACGCGCAACGACTGCTACTTTCTCGCGTTTACTATCTTCGTATAAACGAGATGCGACCACGTGCTCGAAAAACTTTCTTCCCGATAGTCTTTATTCTCGATGACTTTGCCCGCTAATCACTCGTGATTTGTTACGGGTCGTCGGAAGTTTGATTTTCTTTATCTAAGTGCTAACAACCTAACGATAATTACGCCCAACAAACGATTCGCATTCTTTTGTCGAAACGCCGTTTCCAGAATTCCTTTCCACCGCGTAAAAACACACATCACTCTCGACCCCCGCTAATTGAGCCGAAGAAACATAAACGCAAATTCGCGAGCGCCCGCATCCCGAAAAAGCAGCCTCCCAGCTCTCGCGGCGGAGCGTCATTGTCCAATTGTCGGGAGTGCGCGAAACACTCGAGAGCCCGTAATAGCCGCTTGCGAATCGTCGGCGGGAGATTAGCGCTTTTTCTCTCTCTCTCTCGTCGGACGGTATATATTCTTTCTCCAACGCAGCGCCCACGCGTAAACAAGTCAGCCGTGACGTCACGAGTGCGCGGTTATTTACGACGGCGCAATGCGCTCGAACAAGGCGACCGCGGCGGCGGCGGCGACGGCAGTAGATCGTCCGGCGTCCGCGTTAATATACTGGCCGACGAGCCAGTAGTACCATTGAATCGCTAATGCTTTCCGCACGGCGGAGCGCCGCAGGATGTGCTCCCGGTAATTTAAGCTCTCCTTCGGGAGCTCTGATCTATCGCACCGGGTTTGCATTTGTCGACGTAAAATCTTTTTAAATGGAAATGATTCGCTTTCGCGAAAAAGATTTGATTTTCCCGAGCTTTTAACTTGCTACTTCCGCGCGCGCAAAGAGGGTCTAATTGCATTAAGGAGGCGGAATAAAATAGCGAGCCCGCGCCTCGTCATCTGCCAGATTAAGCAGCGATTACTGCACACACACACACACGCATGTATGCACCGCCGGTTATTACTGGTAAGATCTTGAGCAGAGAAGAAGAAGACGAGCAGAAGTCTCGGCGTTGACCGTTTCGCGTTAACCCTGATTCCTGTCCTCGCGTCACATTTTTCTCTCTCTCTCTCTCTCCCTCTCTTTGTCGGATCATAAAAATAATTGTCACCCGCGGGACTCTGTCTATATATATACGCAGCGAGACGCGCGCCTCGAATAGATTGAATTATGGGCGCGCGCCTCTCCTTTTTTTCTTCTCTCCTCTTCCTTGACTTTATTTGCACGGCCATCGGAGTTCGAGATAGTTCGACGAGCTTATCGGACGAAGCCGCGGCGAAAAATCAATATTTGAATTGTTTTTGAAAACTGCGCCGGCCCCGCTGTATTCTAGATTTTATTTGAAAAATATCGGGAAAAACGAGACTTTTTAATACAGAGAGGGATTGACGCGCGATACGCGATGCCTTATTTTCTGAAATATTAACCGAGTTCAGGAGGAAAATCTGGCCTTGACTTCGTTCAACCGTTCAAAATTGGCTTAATTCTCGTAAGTTTCATCTGGATTCGATTTTTTTTAGAGCGGATTTACTCTATGTATAATACCTATTTATAAATCGTTTTAATGATCTCTTAATTGGTGCCTTATTTTGCAAAGAGGCTCTTATTCTTAGCAAAATATAAACAGGTTGTTTTTGTAATACTTAGAAGTACACACAGCCATCAGCAAATATTTGCATTAAAATCTTCCGTGCAAATATTTTAATCGGTTTTAGTTACTAATAACAACATGGAAACTCAATCCTGTGCTTTGGAGATTAATATTTATACGAGTTGGGTATTTTAGATACTGAAGCAGATGCAGATATCTCACCAACATATTATTTCATTTTATTTCTATTAAAAACGAAAATTTAAGGCCAATATTTATCTATATTTTTAAGTTTAAACGTTTATCACACTAAAAGTCCACATATGCGATCGTAAATCGATTTCTAGCAGCTACATAACACTTTTTTTTTCAATATTTTCCATATAAATGTTAATTGGAAACTTGAATGCGATATGTTATTTTTCAATGAAATTATATCTCTATCTATAAGCCTTGAAATTCCCTAATGTTCAATATACAGCTGTAATTTATGTTTATAGAATAAAATTATGTTTGAAAAAAATTTAAATTTATTAAAATGGAATTCTTAAATACAGGAACGAATAACACATAATATTTTTGTATATGATTATACAGTGATAACATTTTATTCTGGAATTTAATTTACTAAATTGTATGAAAATTCGTAAATATTGTAAGAATTGAGAGAGCTTTCAAACTTATTCATTTTTATAATATTTTTCTTTCGTAAAAAACGTCCCGTAATTGGAAAAACTATTCAAAATTAATTCAAAATTTTAATAATTTCATGAAATGGTAAAAAAAAATTATCTTTTTCAAAGTGAAAAATTAACGTTTCTGAATTATATTATTTCACATTTTCGATGAATAATCTACAGTTAATTTTTGCGAATTTTAAATATTCACATAATCAATGAAAAATTTTAAGTCTTCACGTAAATTTTCTCGTTTTCGTTTTCATGCAAAAAAAAGCAAACAAAAAGTAGTTTTTACAGTTTTTTTTTACAACTGCATTTATTGCCGCTTTACATGACTCAATGCTTTTGACGATAGCAATAAAAATGAGTAAAAAAAATACCTTTTTTCTCAAAGTTTGGTTTAACTCCACCTTAGTGTACAGAAGGAGATTGGACTGGTATGCCGCAACCGCGCGAAGCTATATAACTTTGGCGACCATTCGTTTAAGCAAAGAGAAAGTGATTTCTCTCTCGATAGGAAAATCAGTAATACGCATACAAACTTTAATAGCTAAACCAGAAATCTGAAATTTCCCAGCGGTTTATATTCCTACATTTTTTCAACAATTATTCCTTTGATGCAGCTATATTACTTATTTCATTTATATAGCTTGATACAAAAACGCACACATTTAAATACATTTTAAGATGAAGCAAAGCTCGGCTCATCCGTAAACGATCCATTCCTATACAACGAACCAGCAAAAACCAGCTAATCCTTTATTACGGCGATCGCTCGAGTAAATAAAGCAAAGCTCGAAACCGTCGGGCTTACACCCAATTAAGCTCCTTTGACGACACCAAGCGGTCCCACCTCGCGAAGCGAGAGACGCGGGGTTTTTCGCTCAAGAGAATAATAATTCACCGGCCGCGGGAAAAGCTCGCGACGAATGCACGGCCGGAGCATCCAGTCGCTCGCGCGAGTGCATAAAATTATGTAAGCGGGTGTACACGTGATAAGATCATGCATACGGCTGTGCGCCTCGGGCTAGACGGTGCGCACACCGAGAGCGGAGCCGTTGCCGGTTGTTGCATTATTGTGCAGCGGGGAAAAATTCGATTCGCAAGCTGCAGTTCCTCTTGGCAGATCTGTTACGAAGTAGCTTTGAAAGGGGATGATTTTACTGGGAATGGATAAATTTTTTGTGGAATTATCTGTAGTCAGGAGGTATTGAGTAAGTAAGTTCTAACATTCGTGAATTATCGCTTATCTATCTGATAAAAATCGAATCAAAGGAAAACAAACAAATAGAGTAGTGAGACAATATAGTAGAATGCGAGATAAAATAAAGAGCGATTGATTAGAATGAAAAGTTCATGTCGTAAATAAATTTTAATTGAATGTTAATTTTTTATAAAACTAATGCTAAAAATAAACTGCAGCAGCTAACTGTATAACGTTTGTAGCGTTAACATTTTTTACCTTTTTAGCTTTTTCGTAATTGTAATTATACAATGCTTTTAATTTGAATTTCTTGCAACTCGAAACAGTTATCATAATTATTCAACACTTGAAAATTATTTGTGCTGAATACTGCTTTCGTGAAAATGCAGGTTTCCTTAACTTTTGTTTTGCGGTATGTGCATAAAAAAAAAAACATGCCCAAGAGAAAAGAAAATGATTCAAAAGAATTTTTAAAGAAAATTTTCAAGTCAAACGAATCTATCGCGAAATGTAAATAGACTCGGTGAGATTTACATTATCAGATAAGCATATAGATTGGACTTTCCAAGTCTGTTATGTAAACTCCATTTATCACTTTCGGCTTCTTGTTTACCGCATCGAATAAAAACAGTTAGCAGAATTTCGGGACCGATGAATATAAAAACAGTGGCCAGAATTTCGAGACCAATGAAGGAAGTTTCCGAGTCGCTCTCTCCGTTTAAAACACGAACCGCAGGAATAACGGAGGCGATAGCGAAAAGCGAGCGGAATCACGCATTATTTCCTTCGAATTTCGTTCGTCCGTAATTATTATATCCAGTAAAAAAAAATGGTATCGACTTGTGCAGCAGCATTTGCCGCTGACAGAACACACGCGTGACTCGTTTCAAAGATAAATTCGATGGCAATGCCGTTCCACTTTTAATATCGCGCTCGTTTGCTCGTCCGTTTTGTCGAAGCTGTTTTTTTTTCTTTCGTTTCTTCGCCGCGCGTAATGACGGAGACGCACGGAACGGTAAATTAGGAATAATAAATTGGGGGATGCGGGAGAATTATTCACGTTTGGCTGTTTTACGTGAATAGCCTTTGAGTCTGTGGACGTAACTTTTTTCAATAATATTAATGATTATTTTTAAGCTCTGTAAGATGTATTTCTGAGCAAAGTAAAAATGTTAAATCACTTTGAGGATTTATTTAAAGACATCAAGTCTGTTCTTGTTTACAAAATTTAATCCCAAAATACAGCAGTGACCTTTTGAATGAATCTACGCTATTTTTGTTGACTCTCTTTTCGTTTCCGGCTGCAATGTTTTCGTATTAAAAAGCTAATTAATATTCTGCTCATAAGTACAATGACCTGCTCAGCTGCCGTTCTAAATATTAATTTACTTTATAAATACCGACTAGAATTCCTTCTATATTGTTTCATTAATCGCCCCAAGGCTGCGCGTCAATGTTACAAGAATCCACAACAGCGCAAACCCGCGAATTGCATTCTCAATTCTCCTCCGCAAAATCACCGCCGCGTCGCGACAATTACCAAACAGGTTTTATTTGCGTCGTTCTGGGAAAAGCGTATAATTTTTCAATATTCACTCGACGCCCCAATTCGCGCGCCGATTCCCCAAAGACGCTGGCAGTGCTCCCAACTTCGCGGGACGATTAGTCCCCCCACGCAAGCCGCAACCCAAGACGAAATATTGCGGGAAGCTGGATTTTATCGGGCGAAGAGGGAACTCTCGAGCTCTCCGGAATGTCAATCTAATCGCAGCTGATTTCCCCGTCGCCTGATGCCCGCGCGCCAAACCAGTAAATAAACAGTGGCATTGATGCTTATCTGGCCAAGAGAGGGACATCGCTCGTCCAAAGGCGATACGCCGTCTCGCGAGCTTGCGGAGATGCGGAAAGCTCCACATTTTTCAGATTACACCCGAAGCAAGGCTCGGCCTCAGCTTTATCAGCGGCATTGAAGTATCGATCCCGCGACGGATCTCGAATTCGAGCGGAAACAGCGAAAATTACGGCCCGGAATTAGGCAAGAGCCGAGAGAGGCGCATTCGCGCTACGCCGAATACCAGCGTACCTCTGGCGTAACCCGAGAGCCCCGTTCGCTTTGCGTGCAGCTCGCGGGGGAATCGCGGCTCGGGCACGCAACCACCGCGCGGGCTTCCATCATAAACCGCGCGGGCGCGACACGTCGCTCGCCGCTGAAACTCCGTGCAGCGCGGACGTACGTGTGTGTCAGCTGTACGCGGAAGATTGGAAACCCAATTTACATCATCACGTAAGGGGGTCAATAAACGCCGGGCTGCCGCACGAAACAAAAGCCCGAGCGCGCGGCGAGCGGAAAAAAGCGCCTTGGCTCCGTGCCCGAGTTTCTCTCCCGAGCGGGTCCCTTTTTTTTTCGAGAAAAACTCCTCTCGCTGATGAACGCTCGGCGGGGGGAATATAAAGCCCGATTATAAATAGAGCCAGTTTTTTCTCGTCGCGGGACGATTTTTGCTCGGCCCCCCCGGCCGTAAGAATAGAGTTTTAATTAGGCGTAGCTTCTATTTTACTTGCGACGAGTCGGACTCGCATTTTTGGGCATTTCGCTTTCCCGGAAAATTCGACGCTCGCCGAGGTGTGCTGCAGCCACGGAGTTTTATCATAACAAAAACTCGAGGTTTCTGCGGCGCGCGCTTACAGAAGACCGCGCGCATGCGAATGAGATGTAAATTAAGAATACGCGTTTGTTTTGCCACCAACCAGTAGCTGTTTACACGGCGAGCTGGGCCTTCGAAGGAAAAAATTCCGATTTTTTACCGCATATCCACGACTAAATCCATTCGAATGCAGCTGCTGGCGATTACTGTACGAAATGCACGTGTATAAAAGCTGAGTTTGGTGTCGGCGAAATGCCCGAGAGATAAAAAAGGAAGAGGGCAAATGCGGAGCATCGATAATTCGACCTTCGCCGAATGCAGTATTATGCAGGTTTTTCAGGTTCTTCGGCCGATAAAAAAAAAGCTAAAATATCGACGGTCGTTCTATTTTTAACGAGAAACAATGGAGCAAAGAAGAAATTTTACGAGAAAAATGATAATAAAATGTCTGAATAAATACTGACCTTTCCGTCGTCCGAAGGGCCCGAGGAAGGTGCCGTTCCTGCCGATGAGGTTGTCGTCGATGTACCTGAGCAGCTTGCCGGTGTCCTCGCTCCTCTTGGCCTGGATGGACTTGCTCTGCCTCGGCGAGGTCTGCACCTGCTGCGCGAGGAGCCTCTCGCGCTCCTTGTCCTTCTGCTGCTGGCCGAGGCTCGGGCAGCTGGCGCTGCCGCCGATGGCCTGCGCCGACTGGCCGACGCTCGTCTCCTCCGCCAGGGCGTTAATCCTGCGCTGCGAGCCGGTCCAGCTCTTGCCCGCCGCGGCGGTCTGAGCCGAGATCTTGACGCTGCAGCTCATGATCCCTCGCTCATAGCACTCCGCCCCCGGGCGCGCACTGGCCTGATGGAGAGGAACGCAGCACCCTCTGCGCCGAGGAAAGGGAGGGAAGCGGGATCTAATGTATCGCGTCTCTCTCTCTCTGTGTCTCTATCGCGCACTCGGAGCGAGCGTTCTCTAGTCCCTTTCACTCGGCAAAGGCGATCTCCGCGTCTCGCCGCGCATAATGATTTTTCCGCTCGCGACTCTTTCGTTGGCGGTGGCGGCAGCGGCTTCGGCAGTACTACAGTCTCGAGCTCTCTCTCTCTCTCTCTCTCCCTCTGGCTTTTGTGGAGTGTGCGCACTGCGAGCTGTGTGCGATGCGAGTAAGTGCGGGCAGAGTTCGATGCGTACTGGGGGAGCGCCGAGCCGAGACTGAATGTCTGCTGCCGCCGTCGTCTGGCCGCGACTCTACTACTCTTCTAGACCCAGTTCGCCAGTGACGTCATTCGCGGCGAGCGACGCAGGCGCCGCTGCGTCTTCGCGGCTCTCCGCGCGAGTGCACGGAGCGCTTTTACTTTTCGTGCGTATGCCCGTGAGTGCGCGAGTCTCGGTACGAGAGAACCTTTTTCTCGATCCTTCTCTCTCTCTCTCTCTCTTTCTCCCTGCCATGTGAACTCTGCAGCTGGGCTTTATCGCGTGCGAGCTCCCCGAGCGAGGCTGCTCTTTTTCACCCGCGGGGACGGTGTAGTTTTAGGGGCGCGGTCACTGCTACGAACGGCTCGACGCTCCGTATTAAAGCGAAGCTTGCTCAACTGTCGTGCTAAATAAAGCAGTGAACGGTTACTCCGATATTGCGGCAATTCAGATGATGATTATCGGTATAATCAGCATGTAACAGACGTAATTCCTTCGCTGATGTATATTTATTTAATATTTAGAAATGACTGATAAAAAGGGATTATCGACTAAACGATCTAAATAATGATTGATATGTTTTATCAACTTGGAGATAAAAATGCAAAGGTTCAATGTAACGCATGCAAAGTGTATGGAAAGAATTAAATACACAAGGATAATGTTGAACAATATGTATTGCTTTGAGTAAAACGCCAACATATTATATAAATAGATTTTTATTTTTGCAAGACGATACAGAAAAATTTAGGTCAGATTTTTAAGATTAAAGGCGTACACACGTTTTTAGACAACATAAGTTAAAAATATTTATTCGTTTGAGAATTCATGATCGCTCGTTTACAGTAATTTCGAAATAAAAATCCTCAAACTACTTTATTTTATTGTTAGATTTAAAAAATTATTTCAAACTGCAAAATTTGGAGTAGTAATAATTAATTAGTATAATCTAATATAACAAAAGCTGCTTTTCGCATTAATT
The DNA here is from genome assembly GCA_035047165.1 of Ormyrus rosae. NCBI lineage: Eukaryota > Metazoa > Arthropoda > Insecta > Hymenoptera > Ormyridae > Ormyrus > Ormyrus rosae. Next base: position 42,415 of record JAWWML010002622.1, read on the forward strand.
TCGATAGAAAATCTCTATACACAAGAGCAAAACTTTTTACGCGAAACAGACTTTGCGTTATATTGTCTGTTTCAAGAAAGTAATTGTGCAACGATTTTGAATCTACTGAAGCTTTTTGTACTCCTACACTCTGCAAACTTTTAAGAGGATAAAAACTCTTATGTCGTGGGAAGGTTTATAATAAGTTTGATAAGCTTTCAAATAAAATTGATATCCTATTGCATTTTGCATTTTAACGATGAGAGATTGCATATTTTTCCTTACGAATTTGACAAAGTTCATTCAAAAAGTTTGGAATCGAGATTTTGGACCTCCATTTCCTTAACTTTTGAAAGTAGGTCAAATCCACGCCCCTAAATTTGAATTTTCGTCTTTTAAACGATGAGGATGTCAAGAAAAGCTCTAGATCCTATAACTACGATTTACGTTTAGTCGAAAAATTCGAATAACGAGTTTCGCTAAATTAATTTAACGAACATAAATGTAAATAAAATTCGTAATAATAAAAGATTGGAATATTTTATTAAATAAATTTAAACAAAATATTATTAACCACTTTTATAATCGAAATTCCAGTTCAGCTATTCGGTTTAATGATTTAAAAAAAAAGCATCGACTAGTAATATTTAACAATTTATCAATGAGGCTCGAGTATTATTACAACTTTTCAAAGCTCTTTTTACTATATCTTTTTCAAATCTTACATTTCATTCGATAAGCTTACGATCGTGAAATTGATAGTTTTATAAACCGACTTCTGTTTTTAAGTGAAATTTGCTATTTCACAATATTACAGACAGGGTACTTAGCACGTGCACAAACTCACCACCCAAAACAACGAGAATTTCGAAATTTACTCGAAAAGCCCGAAAACAAAACGAAATACTTGGGACGCATCACAGACGTAAGAGGTCTAAAATATTGAAATATACTTAAACTCGCTTAAGTATTGTTAAGCCGAAGGAAAAATAAGATGGAAAAAAAATCAAAGGTATATATACTGCACGCACAATCATTCGATCAGGCGGGTGGAATCGAAACTCGAAACAAACGACCCATAGCAACGCCCGTTCGCTTTGCGCCGCACGCGTGCATCCTTCCTCCGTCGTCCTCCCCCGTCCTCGAGGCGCTTCGGTTATTTGCCTTAGAAGCGCGGCCCGCTCTCTTTCAGCCTCTCCTCGCCTTCTTTTATTCCCGCTCGTCTCTTCCTTCTTGTTCTTCTTCTGGGCCTGCGGACTTCCCCGCGAGATTCCCGAGTCGAATGCTGACGTCAACATGCTGGACTGCACCCAATGCACGGAGCAAGATCTCAAAGTCGCCGCCAACATCGAGAGGAAGCGCCTGCTGGAGGAGGAAAGGAAAGCCCGCATCTTCGATCCCCGCGTTCGCAAGATAGGGGTAAGATTTTTTCTCCGTCGATTTTTGGTTAAGTTTTTTATGATTTAGTTGCTTATTAAATATAGTAATAATTAAAGATGAACACTGTTTCAGTATTATTTTAAATATATATTGCTCCTTCTTTGAAATAAATTTAAATTTCGTACGTAGTTATAAAACTGGAAATTACAGATGACAAAACAAACTGTTTCCTTTGCTACTCAATTTCAGATAGACAAGAATTTCTTAGACAGACAAGTGGAGGAAAAAAAGCGTCAGCGCGAGTTGGAAAAGGAGCGCGAAAATCGTTTGGACAAGGCTCTGGTTCGTAGCAGCCAGCTCGCGATTTTGCTTGAAAAACAGCAGGATGAGGTATCACACGCACGCTGGATATTTGCTTTTTCGTTAAATGTTTTTTCTTCAAAATAACTCGTGACCCTTCCTTCGCTGATTGATGAGCTCAGGAGAGGAAGAAGCTGAACAAAGAGATCGACAGTTTTCGGAAGACTCACCAGAAGCCCGAGCTTCGCCGGGAATTCGACCTCTACGATCCCGAACAGTTAAAGAAGACGAAGCCACTGAGATCATCGGATGACGAAGATTTAGGACTTGCCTCTGCCCAAAAGTAAATGTACAAATCACTCTTTGGTTTTTCTCTTTCTTTTGTTACTCTGCTCAGTTATTTTCTTCCAATTCGAGAAGATAATCAAGTAACTCCTCGGCTACGTTAAGTAGACGTTTAAAAAAGTAAACTGTACTAATGAAAAAAAAAAAGACTCTTCATCATTGTAACCGATACTCAACAGTCTCATTCATTCAATATCCGGAAATTGTCGTAGCAATTGTCTATACGAGAAAAAGCGCTTCGTTTTCCAATAACCGATAAGTCGTCTCCCTTTAACGAACAAGCATCGAATGCCCGGCAGATTCGAGGGCGAGGACAGCAACTCGGCGAACCGTCGCCGCGAGCAGCAGGAGCAGATGCAATGCTGGATCAGGCAGCAGATGAGCGAGCGGCAGATGGCGGAGCGTCAGCGGTACGAGGCCGAGCGCGCCTACGCCCAGGCCGTCCTCTCCAGGGAGAACCGGGCCATGCAGCTCGAGCGCATGGAGCGCGACTGCAGGCGCAGACTCGAGCAGGCCACCGCCAAGTTCAACCTGGCGCTCGTGAGTTTTACGGTCGGGGGGGATTCCCCGAGAGTGTAGTTCTTGAGCGAAGAACGTTCTGTTCCGAGCTCATTTTTTTCGGGTTAAAAGAAGCGGCTGAGAATATAGTCGAAAAAGTATCGAGCTACAAACGTTCGTTGAATTCGGTAGAGGTCTATTGGAATGCTACGCATCGCAATCATTTTAATTTAACTTTTTGTATTTTAAAAAAACGTTGATTAATCACCTTTTTTGATCTTTGCAAACGTAAATTGATTTATTCTATTAAGCCAGATAATGGTTTGATCAATTTTCCAATGAAAATTGCACTTGAAAGCTATAGTATAAATATTTTTTTTCCGATGAGAATATAATCTTTGCTGAATTACCGAAGATTTATATCTAATATTATCTACATTCTAAAGTTTGAAAGACACTTGAATCAATAAAAACTATTTTTAGTAAAACTACTTGCCGACGTCCTACACACGCAATCTCTCGACTAGAATTTATAAAACTACTGAATTAAAGCTGCAATTGCCAGTAGTTTAGAGCCAAGGAAATTAATAAGCAACAAAGCAAATCTTATCGATCTAAAGCAGTAAAAAAAAACTTGTTATCTCTGCAGAAAAGAAGAAAATACACTTTCTTGAAAGTAAAAAGCCTCCGGATTAGTACGATACATTAAGAATCGAGCGCGCATTAAAAAATAGAGGAAACGTCGGTAGGCGGATAATCGAAATAAACGAGCGAAGCAATCGTAAAGCGAGAGCCAGCAGTCGTCCTCGAGCGTTTTACGATCCCGATTGCAGGCGGAAGAGCAAGAGCATCGCAAGCGCTGCCTGGAGGCCCAGGAGGACGAGGACAGAAGGGCGGAAATCTACAATCACGTGACCGGTGACTTCCTCACGGAGTCCAAGGCCCAGGCCGTAAGTCTGCGCGGACCCCACAAGCCGTTAGCCTCAAGGTACAAGGGCATGACCCCGGACGAGCTCAAGGTCTTCCGCGACCAGCAAGAGCTGCAGATGCAGGAGCTGCAGGTGACTTTACTTTCCAAAGCATACATACTTTCCCTTTTGTTCCGACGCTGTCAAGGAGGCCTATACCGTTTATGGCTGTCACGGGGTTATAAGCTGCCATTGCCTTGTCTTTTCATAACGAGTCGTTCATATAACGTGTTTCTTTAATAAATTGGATGGTTTATTTTTAATTAAAGACGCCGGGATTCTTTTCAAAGTGGATATCGCCTTTGAAAATTAATAGACCAGCTAGCTTTTTTAATTTTGTAAAGACTAGATAGAACTGGACATTACCAGCTGTTGAATGTAGACATTACTATAGCTGATAAGATTGCAAAGCTATATTTTACTAATATATGTCTGCCTCTAAAAATAATATAATGGCAATTACGGGAAAATTATATGTGATTATGGTTTTTTTTTTGCTTTTGGATCAGCACAGTATTTTCAGAAAAATTTAAAAAACATTAATACTTTCTGCCAATATTTGCAGCGTTTAAAAATGGAAGAAAACATCAGAGACGAACAGTGGAATCAATTGATGAACGGAAACGCCAAAGCCGCGGAATCTTATCAACGCGAGTTGGATCGCAAGAGATCGTAATAAGCAAAAAATTTGTCTTTCGGCAGAAAAACGAGATTATTCATTAGAAAAGTTTTAATTATTTTTTTTTTATTTTTCTATTACAGAGAACTGAGTAAGCAAATTGCCGAGGAAAATCGAAAGCTGGCCGAGCAACAAAAGTCGTATCAAGAATACTTGAATCGTCATGTATACAAACACCAACCCAGCGAGGAATTCTACGCACAATTCAACAAGACCACTCGATGAAAACTGTGCGCTTTTTATACTTTTGAAATAAATGTTTTTAATTATATGAATAAAAATTATACGGATTTTTTTAAGGAAACATTCTTTACGATATGATTTAAATTACAATTAGTATAATGTTCATGCTGTTATTGAGTTATTATAATTTTCGCATTTTATAAATATTTGACATTTTGTAAATTATATTAAAAAGAATTAAAATTTTATTGTTTTTACATTGAAGAATATTTGAACAGCTTATACGTAGAATATTTTTGTTGTCACTATACACTCGTTGAAAGTTTTTCATGAACAAAGAATAATTTTTTTTCTTCTATTATACAAATACCATTTTTGTAAGATACTATCATAAAATATATAAAATTTAAATATAATAAAGATTATAAAATTTTAATTTCAATTAATTAAATAATATGCACAATTTATGGCAGAAATTAAAGCAACATTGGTATTCCCTTTTAAAATATCTTCACTTCCTTTTGAGCTTTTTAAATTGAACTTTTTTATTGATGCACTAGAGACATCTGTAAACATTGATCAAATGCACAGTACAAGCCGGATGCCGATTCGGTCGTCGCCGTGTTTACAAAAAAGTCGCTTAGTAGCAGTGCATGACAACGGCAGTGTAAACCGCAGACTTCGTTTATATTTGAAAAAATAGACGCTTTACTTGATGTATAACTGTCGCTTTTCAAAAATCATTCCTTTTTTTAGGATAAATTATGGTGAATTTTGGCCGAAATTGTGCTTATCAATTAATCTGTATTCATTTGTTACATAATAGAACGTAATTTTGGCGCTGTTTGCTAAAATAATGGAGGAAAATACACTTCAACCCAAGTAAGTTGAAGGTTAGACATTAAAAAATGCAAATAAATATTTACTTTTTAAATTGATTTTAGATTTCTTGATCAAAATACAATTTTGTATGAGTATGAAGCTATTGTAGAAAATCTAAAAGAAGAATTAAATAATTGCAAGGTAATCATTGTAATTTCTAGAATTACTTTAATAAAAAGTTATTTTAATATTAATTTTTCCTCATTTAGGTGGAGCAAAGGAAGTTACGTTTGGAAATTGAAACTCTTAGAAAAGAAAATCAAAATGCAAATGATACTATTCGTAATGTTATGACAAGTAATAATCATGAAAGATGCAATGACATTGCATCTGATAAGGAAGCATTTACAAATCTTGAAAAACGTGTTACAATTTTACAAATGGAAAAAGATTCCGTCTTTCAACTTTGGCAAATGGCTTTGAAAACAATTGACATTCTAGAAGAAGAACTTAAAAATGTTCACAAAGAAGGCAAAAGCACAAAATTTTATCAAGAACAAGTAAACAGTATTAAAGAATCATATTCTGAAGCAATAATGGTATTGGATTTAAAATTACAAGCAGCTAAAGAAAATTTTTTTAAACAGCAAGCATTGTGGGAGAAGAGTAAAGAGAAAATTGATGAACTGATGAAAGAAAAAAATGATATTATTAAAGAACTTAATAATTGTAAGCAGACAGCATTAGAGCAAGACAGAAGTCACCAAGCATCTGTAAATTCTTTGAAAGAAAATTTAAGTCAAACTAAAGTTGAACTTAAACATATTCAACACTTGAAAACTGATTTAGAAGAAAAGTTAAAAAAGGCACAAAAATTGGCAAATGCTATGCTTTCTAAAGATATGGAATCAAAAAATAAAGTATCAGAAGCTGTTATTTTAATAGAGGCTGCAGTAAAGGAAAAAGAAGAAGCTTTAAAAAGAGAAGTTTTTGCACTAAAAGAAAAAGAAAGGGTTGAAACTTCTTTAGCTAAATTAGAAAACAAATTTAGTGAATTATCGAATGAATATACTGAACGCTTAGAAAAACAAGTTGTTAAAGCTAAAGAAGTTTATAACAATAATTTAAAAAGGTATTTAGCAGAAATTAAAGAATTAAAAGCTGAATTAAGAGAAAAGAGTACATTACTAGATAGAGCCCAAAGAGAGTCTAAATTAGCAGAGGAAGAATTAGAGAGACTTCGACTGAGTTCTGATAATTTTGTTCAAAGGGCAAGAATCTCAAGCTTTGAACAAATATTACAAGATAAGGCTTTTAAATTACAAATAAATGAAGAAAGTCACAAGCCTATGTACGATGATAGAATACAATACTTAGAGCAACAAATTAGTCATTTACAAGATAAATTATCAAATACTAGCGATAAATTGAGGCGTGTTCAAATGCAGAGTTCTAGAGATGTAGAAGATCATTTAAGGGAGGCTGATAGTCGCACAAGAGAAATTTTAGAGAGATGTACTAATTTTGAGAAGCAATTATCCCGAGCACTTATCGATAAAGAAAATTTGCTATCCAACTTGAACACTTTAGAAATGTCTTTTGAAAAAGAAATGCAAAAAAGAAATCATGAAAAATTACTACTTGAAACAAAAGTTCGAGATCTGCAAGAAAAAATTAATAATTCAGAAAGTATTATCAATGTATCTCTAACAGACAGGATAATAAATAGAAGAAATATTGGACAACAAACGTAAATTACTTAATTATATAATGCCACATAACATTTTTTAATCAATAAAAAATTAATTTATAATTATAATTATTTTTTATAGTTCTATGAATTTAGAATCAGTAACAAATATTTTAGTGATGCAAGAAAAATTTGAAAAGAAAACCAAAGAATTAACTCAGCATGTTGAAACACATCAGCAATTAAGTAACAAGTATGAAAATATTTTATTTATTACAAGTTAGTGAGAATAACTTTTTTATTCAACAACTATATATTTTCAGGTGGAAAGAAGAAGCAAACTTACTTGCAACTAAATTTCAAAAACGTTCTCAAGAACTAAAAATTAAAATAAGTGTTTTACAAAAACAAAATGAAGAATTAAGTAGAGAATTACTTTTTTATCAACAACTACTTGCTCGCTGTAATGCTCAACTAGTTCAAAACTTTACTAAAGAAAGCGAGACAAGGTGACAGTTAATAAAAATAAGTGTACATAAAATTTTGAAACAACATAATTTATTTATGAAACATAGACGATTTTTATGTAAAATAATTTATTTCGTGATAAAATATAGTTTTTTATCTAATATTTTTAATGAATTTTATTAGCACAAATTAGTTGTCTTAAGGTAGTACCCTCGACTAAATCTAGCGTTTACAAAAAAATCTGTATCTTTAAATTTTTAAATCTAACAATTCA
>JAWWML010002662.1:0-49903 GCA_035047165.1 Ormyrus rosae
TCCGCTCGTCCTTCGTGTTCCACTAGTTATTTGTAAATTCAGTCTAATATTATTTCGGGAATTTCTTGTATTTCGTTCTAGTAAGCATTAAATATTGTTAATAAAATCTAAGTATTTTGTGTATTTATTTATTTCGCGACACTTTCTCCCGAACAATTTAAAAAAAAAAATGTTATCTGGCAGGTAATGCTATGCTTCACGGCTCAAAAAAAGAAGCCGGGTAAGTTTGTTTTTGTAACTACAAATTTATACGTTTGCTTGAGAAGTAAGAATAATTCTTTTAATTTAATAAAATTAAAAAAAAAATTATAGCTATAATTTTTTATAGATGCTATGATTCAAGCACATGGAAGTTATAATATTGTAATACAAGAACACTCTATAAAGCATAGCATTGGGCTGATCATAAATAATGCTAAAGATTGGGATGGGCAAAGAATAGAAAGATGGAAGAGAAGTTTAGAGAATTAACATAATTTTATATTTATAATTTATAATTTATATACAATCACTCAATAATAAAGACTGTTACATGCAATCACATTATTCTTTCTTATCTTTTATTGTCCAATTTTTGATAAAAAAAATTAATTGAATTAAAATTATATATAATTAAAATTTTTACAAAAAAATGTATCTAATTATCTTTAATTTGAGATTAGTTAAATTGAATTGATCTATTTTTAAGCTTAAACTTTTTGCAATAATTTTTTATATTAATTTAAATTAAAAATTAAATATATAGCTCACATATAAATCATATATGAAATATCATATTCAAAAGAAATCTAAACACAAAATAAAATTTTCGATACAAAAATATCAAATTCACATCTAATAAAAATGAAAGAAAATGAGATTCTGGAGATATATCGCATCTTGCCTTGTTTAATAAATCAATTAAGTTACGGCTGAGAACGCACGACGTTCTGTCTACTTTTTTTATATTGCCTGACGAGACCCTTAACTACTTGGGCTAGCCCCCATTACCACCTGAGAATATACCTTAAAAGGACCTTAGAATGATTCTCAGGTGCCTGTTGTTTTGCCGGGGTTCAAGTCCAATACTTGGAATTTTATTTATTTATTTATTTTTTTTTTATTTCATTACTTACATTGTATTTTATGATTTTTCTGAAATATGAATAATTGATTTCTTTTAGTTTATTGTTTACATTTAATGCAGAAAACACGAATGCACTATTACTTTTTTAAGTAAATAATTTTTTTTTTTACAGATCTAACTTATCAAATTTATATTTATTATTGAATTATTATGATGCATCGCTATTAGACTATCGACTGATAAGAAAGTATTAAGATGTTAATCGTTCAATTTTTACCGTTTTGATTTACAAAGCGATTAAATAATAAAAAAAATCGTCGAAAGTATGAAGCATATATAGATATTTTTATGCTCTTTAAATTGGCCTTTGTTCGATTCAAATATCTCAATCTTATCATTAAAAAAAATTAAAATTAAGTTTTTCAAAAATCGAAAATTTGTGATAAAACAAAAACAAATGATCTAAACAAAAAAAGATTTTTTTTCCACCATCACAAAAAAAAGCAAAAAAAAATGAGCCGTGAATGATGAAAATCCGTTCAGTAGAAGCTGAGATACGGCGTATACACACACACACATACGTACGGAAGATAGTGGGAAGCTGTTTTGAAGACAGGATCCTTAAGTATGGCACTGATGATGGTCCGCAGGAGTACAAAGTCACTGGTGGTGTTCCGCAGGGTTCAGTACTAGGCCCTCTACTCTGGAATGTCATGTACGACGGACTACTGAAGTTGGAGTTGCCGAAAGAGACAGAACTAGTGGCATTCGCGGATGATGTGGCCCTAGTAATAGTAGCGATACATTTGGAGGAAATCAACTACATCTTTGATATAGCTTTCGGAAGAGTACGTCAGTTGATGGACTCGGTTGACCTAAGGTTGGCAGAGTTGGCAGAGCATAAGACGGAGGCAATGCTGATCACCAGTAGAAGAAACAGTAAGTAAACATTTTAAAAACTTACTTTTTGATTTCTTGAATTGAATTGAATCAACAAAAATTAAATCAACTACTGGTGGTTGAAATGAACTTTTAGCATTTAATAAATAAGTGAATAATTTATCAATTGTTGACTATCTACGTCCTTTCGAGATAGAAGACCTTTAAAGATATGAAGGTGGTGCATATTTTCTAGCAGGCTGTTCTTTTAACGTTGATGGAGTAGAATGAATGTAGGATGGTTCTTTTGATTTAGACGAAACCGATGCTTGAATAGATTTTTCAACATTGAGTAAAGAAGTTAATCGAATTGCAGACAGTTTACGTAACAGTGACCTCTCCCTGACTTTTACAGGTGCTAACTCTTCATTCTGTTCTCCAAAAAGATCAAGAATATTCATCAGTACTCTCAAATTAAATTCTGATAATGGTGTTGCATCCTCATCGTCTTTGCTTCTTAATAATAATCTCCTTTTTTCATATCTCTCCAACACTGAAAATATGCATAAATAATTAATTTTAAGTAGTTTTATATTAATTTTTTTTTTAATTCTACAATAAAAGTTAAGAGACGCTTGACTTTCAAAGAAGTTATATTGAAGCATTAAAATAACTCTTGAAAGAGACAGATAGAACTAAAAAGCAAAGTCTACATTGACGTACGCGTAGTCTATCATTATTATAAAAATAAAAGCAGTCGACATTTTCCCCGAATGCTCGCTGCTCTGCGCTCGAGGAGAAGTTCCGCGGAAGCTTCGGCCGTCGGCGCTTAACGCGAATATTGCCGCCGGTGCCTAACGCGAAACCACCGCTCGCCTGCGGTGACGTCACGGGGTTTTGGCCAATCGTGAGCCTTACAAATCATGAGACCTTATCCCCACTGCTGTCAGCCTCTCGCGAAAAGATCGACGAGGTGGCGGCGCGCTCGACAGTTGATCGACACCGATCAAGGGAGCCGGACCTCCCAAAGCTCACAGGCCAAGAGTACAAGCGAACCTCTTTCATTTTACTCTAATTTTTTTAATCTTATTTTTTAATGGCTCTAAAAATCTCGCGCCGTGCTTCACCGATTACAATTTAAATATAATCATATTTTTTTTCTTTACACAACCTTTCCCTTCCCTTCTTCCTTTGACGGAATCCTCAGTCGGGGAATTCTACGTCAACATTGATTTTGAACTAGATCACTAGATTTTATTTCTATGTTGATTTGAGTATAATTCACATTGATTTCTACGTGTAGTGGTCAACACTGCACGAAATCGAGCTTTGTGAATGGAGTTTTAAAAATTCTGTTTTTAGGACTTCAAATATTGCAATAGCAAAACATTTATTTCAATTTTGTTTACTGTACATTAAATTATAAAATGGATATATAAAAATAAATAATTAAATATAGAATATTTTGAAATTATGTTGTTGAAATCGATTGTTTTTAATGAATCTCGAAGATAATTTTTGAACGATTAATTATTTAGAAGAAAGGTAAGTGTCAATGAATTGGCAGCGGTTTTATAGCTCACCAAAATGGCGGCGCATTTTCTTCGCAGTTTACGTTCATTGTTCATTCAAGTATGTAAATTCAGAATCGCAAGTTTGTTAAAACGACGCCTTACGTTCTTGTTATGCATTCTATAAGCATTAAAGTTACAGTGTGATCGTAAGATGCAGACAACCCTTGTAAAATTAAATTTTCAGTTCAGTTTATGGTGACCATGAAACGCAAATGTAATCAAGAATTTTTAAACTTATAATAATGAATATAAAATATAATTTTACAAAGAAGTTTCTGATTGTATTGTACTTCTAACCAAATAATAAATGGCGATAAAAGATTAGTTCACCGAGAGTACAATGAAAAATAGTGGGTGTGAAAATGGAAATGAATTGCAGAGAAGTTTACTCTGGGGGAATTAGCAAGATAGAAATCTAAAAATTAAATCAAGATAGAGGATTGTGCGCAGCGGTAAAAAGATAAAAGATCAAAGAATATTGTGTCATAAGCATAGCAAGACTTTTTATTTAATGATATATATAAAATTTATTATACACTTTTTTGTCGAAAAATAAGTTTCCTTTCAGAATTTTACTTTTCTGGGATCCTCGCCGGATCCAGAATACGTACGTTCCATGAGTTAATCCGACGTTTGTTAGAAATCCCACGGAATGATTGGCAAGGGGCTTATAGTTCGAGGTTTTTCTATTCAGTAGTCGATGTCACGCAGTCACGACTCGCATCTTGCGGTGTGCCACACTGTGCCAATCAACTGAAACGAGCAAAAAGAACGAAATGTATCGAACGACGCCGAGCGAAGGTACATTTTTCCGCGGCACGTATTCTATATAATAGTTACCGTTGGCTGGAAGAGGAAATTGCATAAGCTAGTTAGGTATTGAAATAAAATTAGGAGGAGAAATTAATTTCACTGTCGCGTTCAATTATTTATTTGAATTTTAGGTTGTTATTTTTGAGGCAGGTAGGAGTTTCGGAATTCAAAAAATTAATACAACTATAAAATTCTGAAATATACTTTTTAAAAAAAATTATATTTCAAACATATAAAAGTATTTGTAAAGTGAAGATATTTTTGATAAATATAAATTTTATAACTGTTGTGGGCTTATATTGATTTTCTATTTTAGAAATACTGTATTAACTTTATTTAAATAACTATATGAAAAAAAATGTTGCAGTCCTGTTTAAACAATTCTTTCGCCAAAATGTTATTGTACCAATTGATATTTCTATGTTGGATCTTTTCAAAACTCCAGTATAGATAAGGTTTACTGTTTATTTCGCCCCCGCCGTCAATATCACGTTGTTAAAAGCGACAAGGTGATTCAAAATAAAGTTGGATACCGGCAGTTTTTAGTCTACTGACCCGGAAATATAATTTAAGAAGCAATATGTGCCGTGACACTTGAAAGCTGGTCGTCGCGTCCGCTCGAGTAATGGAATTCGCCGCGAGCAGTGCCGTCGGCGCGAATGTCTGCGTGCGCGTCGCGTCTATTAGGAAATACCAATAGTCGCCTAACCCAGAATTGTGCTCCATTATCGCTCCCTGATTTTCCATTCGGTGCGGCGGCATCTCCGACCTCGTGCACACCTCGTTTAATTGCGATCGCCAAGCAGCTCTCTCGGATTCTGCGTCGTTGCGAATTTAGCCGCAATATAACATGCACTTTGCTCGGCTCTTGAAGGTAATGCAATTCGTCGGATTTTGCACCTTCGGCAGCTGACCATAGTGGAGCATACGATGCGTTAAGAATCGAGATGTTATACGTGCGGAGAGTGGTTTTGGAGGGGGTTTTTAGTTCTTTTTTTTAAGCGCTGACCTCTAAGGGCATAAGAATAAATTAAAATAGAAAAAGTTTAAAGGGTATATATGTTAGTAAATAGTACTTTGCATTATTCTTTAAAAATAGCTTTTTTAAGAGTAAAAACTTTTTTTTTAAAATGTGAAATACATAAAGTTTAAGACTGCATCATTTTTTTAAACCGGTGTCATAAAGTATCAAACGACATATGAATTAATTACGTAGGTGCAATCTATGTTATACTGCGTACATAAAAAATATCTGATAAGCAAATACAGAATTTAAGAAATTCTCGGAAGCCCTTTAAAACATTTTTTACGCAAACAAGCATCCCCTTACACCTTTCACCTCATGTACACGCATTATTTTGCATGTAAAATTCCATGCCATTCCCACGCCAAACTGACACTCCGGCGTGATCAAACGAGCGAGCTTAAAAAAAAAAAAAGGCAAAGCTCTTCGCCCCTCGTCGTCGCGCGAAGCGAAAGATGACCCTTTCAGAAAAGAGATTCCCGCGGCAGAGCGGCGCTACTGCTTGGGGGTCGCACGTGCCCGCGAATAATTTTCGCTCTTACTCTATCATTGAGCGCGAGAGGGACCTCGTGTAAATTGCAATCACCGGCTAATTTTCCGATCGTCTCTTGTTATTACGCGCTCGGTGCTCCCCTCGCGCGCATCTATACTTGCGGCTTTATTATGGCTGGACGTCTAATTTGCCGAGGACCGACGCTCCGCGAACTCCCCCTTTGAACTGTGGAATGCGAGTTCATCCGAATCGACTTTCGCTTTTGCATTTTTTTTTTCTCGGTCGTTCGATACCGACAGCGGGGTTCGAGAACTTTGATATTTAATCTTGTTCGAAATTGGTTTAATTGCTCTCGTGGTAGGTTCATTAGAAAGCAAAAATCAGAATTTACAGAAAAAAAAAATTATCGACCTTTTTATAATTTATTCTTCAATTAAATACGTATTTTCTTCGTTAAACATTCCTTTTTTTATTTAAAAATAATGCAGGTATTACATTTTTTTTTAAATTTGTATTTATTTAAAATACTTTTTTGAAAATTAAATTAAAATGCGCAATTTAGTCAAAAAAATAAACTAATAAAATACACGCTTCTTCATAAAAAGTAATTGAGTAATATCAATAAAACGAAGGCTTTAAAAATAACTCATAAAGTGCATTTCCGCGCCGATAAACTTCGCTCGATATGTGGAAGAGCGTTTTATAAGGTAGCGCTTAGAACATAACACCTCGGCATTTCTCATTTCCGCCTGGAAACTGCATTTCAGCCCTACTCGACGTTTCCACTATATCAATTGCGCGATGCGGAGATACGTCGAATCCGTCTCGATGTAGAAACCGCCTATCGAATCAACGGATCTCGGAGGAGAGAAAGCAGCTTTGTACAGAAGCGAGGAAAAGCCGCGGAAGCTGAGGAACTTTGAGCCGCTGAGCATGAATGCTAGTCCCGGAAGTCAACGAACCCGAATTCCATCAGAAACACCCGTCGACATCAACGCAAGGGGAAAACGAGACTCTGAAAGGGTGAGTTACACCGATGAAGCAGGAAGAACTTTGCGGGACCTTGACAGATATGTTGATGTAACACATGTAATCAGAATAAGGATCTGCTTTTTACAACTTCTTTCCCGAAACTTTATTCACGTATTTGAATATATTATAATATACCAAAATTTATTTGGCGGACAAGAATGTATACGTGTCGTGAATTAATTTTTTAAACAATATATATAGCTTAATGAGTATTCAAAGTTAAAACGTATTGTAGTTAATTTTATTAATGAGATATAGTCTAAAAATAAGTTGGAAGCTTGGCATTGATTATTTTTAGGTAGAAATTAAATAATAAAGAAACAGAAATGCGATTTCCAATTATTCCAGCATTACTTAATTTTCAGCTCAATATTTAGCGTAAGATTTATTATTTCTCTGTAAACTTCAGTTATAAATTCCACACGTCATCTTCGAAGGCGTTAATACATCGCGGCAACAACAACAAACAACCCGAAGAAACCGATGTAAGATAAATCCCGCGAGATGGATCCCCGAGCATTAAAAGCTTAAAATCCAACCAAACTGCCGGATTTATAAAAAAAAAAAAAAAAGAAAAAAGAAAAAATTCTCTGAACAATAAGAAAGAGCTCGTAAAATACATCCGCAATACAAGCGTTCGGAAAAGCTTTCTCCCGCAAGTTTAACCGGGAGTGTACGCGCTTAAAGGGGCTCCGGCCATAAATCAGAGAGTCAGTCGCAGCGGATCTTCTTACGAGCGTTTTCACCGAGCGCGGATTTTTGCCATTCCGCGTAATCGGATAGAAAAGCCTTTTCCGCGATCGTGGCTCTTTGCCTGGCAGCGCCTCCGGAGTTGTTCATTCATAAGTCGGCGAAGCCGAGCTTTTCCAGTCTTATCTTTCTCGACTCTCTCGTCGGTTTCCGTTTACGTTGGAGGCGCTCCGCGATACCTCCGTCTCGGTTTATGCGCTTTGCCTTGTTTGGATTCTTTGTATATTCTCCGGGGCGCGCGGAGGCAAAAGTTTTCGTAATTGCGGTTTTATGCGTTCAGTCGGTCGGATCTCGATTCGCGTTACAAATTTAAGATTAAATATATTTTATTCGCTTGAGAAGCTAGCTTTTATCCGAACCCTAAAAAGCCGCTTTTCACGCGCGAGAGCATCAATAATGGGAAGCGCCGAACCGCGAGGAGTCAAATCATCCCCGGGTCGAAAGTTCAAGCATCCGAGAAAGGACTTAGAGCACCTTGTCGCGTAGCCCGGCAGCCATTAATCCATTGATAATCCGCGTTAAATTTCAGTGCGGCGCGTCCGCTCGCCGTCGCTCGCTCTCGGCATTTAACCCCGTTTGCGTCATCTGCATGCACTCTCTCTCTCTCTCTCTCTCTCGTGCATCGCGTCGTGCCCGTTAACTTGCCCGCGCAATTTCCTGCCGCGCCGAACCGCCATAATACTCGGGGAGGAGCTTTATCGAGTTCCGCGTCGCGCGGCAACAGCGAAACGCTCTTCTTCCAGACGCGAGTAATGTCGCGCCTTAAGTGCCAGAAAGAGAGAGCGCCAGACATGATTAAAGTCGCGAGTTTATTCGACTGACGAACGGGGGGGGAGTCTTTTCTTTTTTCTTATACACTATATAGGAATTTATGCGTCAGGCTGGAAACGATTCGGGTTAACGAGATTCGCGCGAGGCTGCCTGGCTGCCGCGACACAAAGGTAAAGAGGGGGAGTACGGCGCAACGGAAAAGAGCGCGCGTATATATAAAGTTTTAGCGGGGGGAGGGAAGGGATGCAAGGCAGTTATATCCGTGAAATAAAAGTCGCGGGAGGAGTCGTAAAGCCGGGAGGAAAAGGGACGACCGAGACGAATAAAACGATAGAGACTCGAGAGGGAGAACTGTGGGTTTTCCCTTTGAGAGAGCTAAAAAGGGAAAGGAGAAACTGATTCCACCTTTTCTTG
The DNA here is from genome assembly GCA_035047165.1 of Ormyrus rosae. Lineage (NCBI taxonomy): Eukaryota > Metazoa > Arthropoda > Insecta > Hymenoptera > Ormyridae > Ormyrus > Ormyrus rosae. The sequence goes on from JAWWML010002662.1 coordinate 8,817, forward strand.
CGGGAACTTTTTACTTCCGTGTTTATCGCGACGGTGCAATTCTGACCGGGAAGTAGAAATCAACCTTTTTTAGCTCTCGGTTGATCGTTAAAATTGTTCGTGAGGCTTTGATAACGTTATAATAGACGGTAATTATTATTTAACGACTCGCATAATTCTTAATCGCTTTTAACCAAATATACTTCTCTGAAACGTCAATTTCCTCAAAAATTTGTCGATTTATTTATATTAAAATCATTGCCTCCGGACTTTCTCAAGGCCTAAAATTACGCGTACACGTCGAGAAAGTCTAATTTTAATCGCCCGAACGAAAGCAAACAAGCAAGAATACCGACTCCAATTTTCTTAATCCGGCAACGTCGCCCGAGATTCCGAGCCCGTTATTTTAATATATATCAAACTAGCTCCCGCGCTCGTCGCGAGAGAAAAAGATAACTCGTTAGCGCGAAGCAGCGAGGCGTGGAAGCTTAGCACACACAATAAGGAAAATCCTTGGGCCGGCTATCCCGAGAGCCGCAGTGCACATTTCGTACGCGGCTTTGTTTATCTTGGCCTTTCCTCCCGCGGTCTCCTCCTCTCTTTCGCGGCCGAGCGAAAAGCGAGATGGAAAGAGAGAGAGAGAGAGCCGCGCCGCGGAGTCGTTAATCGATTCCGCTTTTTGGGCGCCGCGCGCTCGTAGTTTCAAGGGTGGAAGACTTTGAGCGCGCCATGAAAAAGTGATTAAAGGCCACCCCCTTCCCGGAGGCTGGAAAAAAAGCTGATATTTTCCCTCCGGGGGCCTTTAAGCTCCGCGCCATATGTGTGCAGACTTGCGCGAGGCTCTGTCCTTCCGACGTTCGCGCGGCACTTCCGGCGCTAGCGATAGATAAACCATAAAGAAGCTCGCCGAATAACGGCAGGCTGTAAAAACTCGTGTATCGGGGGAGAGGGGAGAGAGAGGGGGGGGGAGGAAGGCTTCAACGAGCTGATTCACGTATATATAAAATCCCGAGAAAAATGGCACGTGCCCGGGTAAAAACAAAAGTGCCGGTATAAGCGCGTGCAATGTCGTAAAAAGCATCTCCGTTATTGATTTCTGCAAAAAATTATACTCGTGCAGGCATTTTCGTTGGGTGCGGTGAGATTAGATAAGCTCGATTTACTTTAAATAGTAGGCAGATGGAACTTGCAAATTTTTTGTTAGATATTTCGTCACCAGGATAGTCGACTAATTTTAATCATTTTATTTTATACTGCATAACGGCAAGTGTATTTATAAACTAATAGTTTCTAATAATAATTTTGCACAACAGAATACTTTTTCAGTAATGAACAGAGCGATTTCTTCTAAATTGTTAAATTAATAATAAATAATACCTTATTTTAAAAATCATCTATTTTCAGCCAATTAATATTAGCTGCTCTTTTTAAATCTGTCACCGCAGCCCTCAAAGCCGTTCAAAACGGCGTCCGTCGAAATCCCATTTTTTTCTTCGACCGGAAAAGCTCCCCGGGCGGTGCAAAATCGAATGAAAGTACGAGCCGACACGCGATTTCCAAGCCCCCTGAAATCATAAACGCATCGAACCTTCAATGACAGTCGCGCGACCGAAGTGTATACCGACGGACATGTCAGCCGCAGACTTCGAAACGGAATAATAAACGACGACGACGAGGGTTCGCGCGCGCGTCAAATCCACAATAATCTGGCGGCGGCGCGAGTTCCTTCCGTCCCCCCGTGATCCAGTCGGCCGTCGGCGAACAAATGGCGCCCCGGCGAAAGTCGCGCAATCGAGAGGACGGGGAGGAGCAGCCGGCGGAGCCGCGGAACGGCCGCGACATAGAGGAGTGGGTGTATCGCTTTCTCGGTACGTACGCGAGGGGATTAACGCGTCCGTCTCCCCCCTTTGATAAAATGTACCGAGCTTTGACAAAATACGGCTGACAATTTTAAGTTTTTTTTTGAGGTTAAATTTCACGTGTTTGGAAGTGCGGTTTCTTTTTTTTTTTTTTTTTTTTTTATTGGAGTCGGAGAAATGTAATTTTTTTTTTCATTTTCCAATTTAGGTAATCTCGCTGCTATAGAGTGTAGCAAGAAAGACGAGAATACCGGGGGTGCGGACGCTCCTACGACTGAACGCAGGTAATAATCAACGGAATACTTTGTTATGAACATTGTTACGGAAAAGTTTTTGCATCGGATGACTTAATTTAATGTTGTTTTTCAATACACAAACTGAGTTGGGCTTCAGTATACACTTGTGCGCTGATTATTTACTCTGTTTCGCGAATTCACGTAACATATTATAAAAGCAGAGATTATTCACGAGCGAATATGAAATTGCACGCTTGTACAGAGATAAAGTAGTTTCGTGCATTAGCATGCATACTTCTACATTACATTGCCGCGAAGTGTACACCCCTGATACAACTTATTTTCCAAAACATCACAGCACCATCTACGCAAATTCTAACTGAACGTTTAAAATTTAAGTTATTCTTTTTTTTAATTACTCCCGATCGCGTTACAAAAATAATCCAGCCCCGTTTATCGAAAACACTGACCAAAAAATTCTACAAAGTCAACCTTTAACATCCACCGACATTCTCGGCGCAATTAATCTTAACTCGACCGCTTAAAGACCGCTGGTACGGAAAACGAAACGGCGACGGTTCCGCTCGCCGACGCCGTACTCGTGGGACAGGGTCACGCCGTCAAGGTCTCCCGTCGCCGATGATCACCAGCTCGAGAATTCCGACGTCTCGGTCACCAACGAGGGGGGGGACGATGAGGGGGCGAGCCCGTCCTTACCGAGAAACGAGAATCAGCATCCCGAGACCGCGGCGCCGCCGGTGGACAAGACCGAAGCCGAGAACAATCAGGAGCTTCTGAACAAGATCAATCGATACATCAAGTCTGGTATCGCCGAAGGTACGTTCGATTAACGGAACTTGAATTTAAATTTTAATGTGCTTAATGGCGCTTTGTTACTTGGGAACAATTAGTCGAATGGAAAGCGCACGTTTGGATACGAATATTATTCACTTGTCGAAAGCTCATTTGAGCATTAATTTCGCGAGTCATTAATTTCGACCTGACTCATTCAAGGGATCGGTAAAAAGCATTGTCCTCCGTCCAACAGGCAAACGACGCGCGAAGCGTTACGTCCAAAAGGCGCTAACCTTCGCGGTGGACATGGGCTACCTGGTGAAAGTCGACCGCAGCGGCAAGCTGCTGCGCATCTCCCCGGGACTGATCGAGTCGTCGGCGAAGTGGCGCGTCCCAAAGTCGTCGAGCAGACGCAGCAGCAAGGGCAAAGTGAACAAAGCCCGCTCGCCGCACGAGCACGCCAGGAGTAAATCGAAAAAGGGCAAGAAGCCGAGCAAAGCGAAGAAGCCGCCGCCGCCGTCGGGCGAACAGGAGCCACATAGTAACCCCGTAACCGACGTCTGTTCGAGACGGAGCTCGAGGTGCCTCGTTAGGGACAAACGCAGGTTTACGAAAAAGTGCCGATACAACTGTCCAGGGGAGAGAAAATGCGCGGAAAAGTTAGTTGGTTACCTTGACTTACTTATAAGCGTTCTGCAATTTCTCCGCTTGTTCCCAAACGATCGTACGATTCAAGTCACCCGTCTATTTTCCAAAGTGGTTAGATTCCTCGTATACGCTCTGCAGCGTAAATGAAAATTTAGTTTAGCCCTTGGCTGTTCGCCGGATTATTCTTAAATGTAACAAGTACTTCGTCTCCTGACACGAGACCTTTTACAGAGGATATTTGATTCAATTTTAATAAATTCAAAGTTCTTTGTTTCACTTCAGTTTTTCAGTTGTACCTTAGGCTTCTAATTATTCCTTAAGTAATGATAAATAATCTTTAGTTTTTAACGTATTTGTAAGTACAATTGTATTTAAGAATTTTGAATTTAAAATTTTTAATAATTTTTACGCAAGCTTGGGTCTAATTAATACAGTTAAATTACCTCGAGGTAATTAGCCTAAAAGTTTTTAAAATTTCTTCCTGCTTGTTCATTGTAATAATTTAATCTATGCTTATAATAATGCTTATTGTTCTTTAATGTTTAAATCAGCTCTGATGAATATCTACAATTGCATTTACTATCCAATCCTAATAATCTTTCGAAACGTTATAAAGCTTTAGATTTTTAAATAAATAATTTTTTCGTTGACAGTATTAATTTTGATGTTTAAAGTGTACATATCTAGATATATTGTATTTTATAAATGTATTTTAAAACTCTCAATATTATTATTTAATTTTAAATAATAAAGCAAGAATGATAACTGCAGTAAATTTATTGAAAGTTTACCTAATTATCGTTAACCATTAAGTAAATCTAAGCCCAAAATCCGAAGATTTCCGATTCCAATTTTCCAGCACCAAAAAAAAAAAAAAATCAGTGTCCGAAAGCGAATCACAGCTGCAAAGAAGCCCCTTTTTAAACAACAAATCTATCGTTTCGCACAAAGAAAGTCGAAAAAGATCATTGCGCCCAAGAGAGTATAGGCGAAGGTGAGATTCGCCGGGGGTAAAAAGAGTACAGAAACAGAGGGTGAGGGAGAGAGAGAGAGTATGAGCGCCAGAGAAAATGTAGCCAGTCGGCCGTGGCCCAAAGCGATAATTCACCTGGTTTAAAAGCGATGTAAGGCCGCACGAGAGGAAAGTTCGCCAATTTACCGGTTAGGGAGACGTATAAAGTTCTCGTCGTCGTACGAGGAAGCGCCGCCGGTAGCCTTCCTATGCTCTCGGGGTCCCTTGATTAGAGCTGAATTCGCGTACGCTCTGCTGCGACGCTTAATTGTTATAGTACGCACTCCAGATCTGCTCTCGGTTCCCGAGGCTTACATTAAGCACCTGGAGGACGATTGTTGCTTCGTCTTTTTTATTCTCGGAAAAGCAAACTGATGGATCCAATTTCCTTTTGTATTTATTTGAATTCAAAAACATGAAAACGCAATAATTTTAATTCTGTAAATGCATGTAAGTATTGATTTAATAATCAATACGGGCAGTTATTCAGCTTTTTCTTTTTTTTTTTTTTAATCGAAAGGCGGAATCCAAAGTAGTTTTGTTTAAAAAAGTTGATTTTCTTGAGAGAAAGCCCATCAAAAGTCTAGAAATAATACTGTACGGCAACGCGTCAGAGCTGAGAAAAACAACAAGGGATTCTGATTGAACAGAAATTCCAAGAATCATGTTTTCTTTTGTTTTGAAATGTAAAAATATGTACAAATTTTTGCAAAATTAATAATATAAATATTTTTTAATTTTCTCAATAATTAATTCGATTTGTAAACAGTTGTATGAAGATTTTTTATTACGTAATAAAAAAATTAAGCTTACTAACAAACAATTAGTTTTTTAATTAATAAGTTGAACTTTCAGTCACTGATAAAGTTTGGCTTACCTTTACTTTTAACTAATATTATAACCATCAGATATTAAACAATTAAGTTAAATTTCAGTAAAAATTAATTTACTCGATAATTATGAAACTTAACAATTTGGTTTTATTTTTTTTTTTCAGTTATAACTTATGCGACGGATATTACGATGAACTGAACGATCCAGATTATACGATCACAGCGCCAGAAGATACCAACGAAGTACAAAAGCCAGCTTCGCGGCCTTGTTCGAGAGGTGCTTCGAGTCGCAAAAGCCGAGACCAAAAGAAGTACTGACTGTCTCCAAACAGTCGTATCGACGCAGAAGATTAATTTTTTATAATAAATTTTGTGTCTTTACAAACGTTTTAAATGATTATATTTTTATATGAAATAAGGAATAGAATGAAACGAGAAATTGTTTATACTTTTTATTAATGAACAGCAATAAATAAAGTTTCGTCCATAGAAGTTGTTTCTCATTTACAGTGAACATTTTAATATCTAGAAAAACCAAAATTAATTTTTGTATTTTAAAGAATTAATTTAAATATTCAAAGTGTACTTTTATTAAAATTAATTTACTCAGTTTTTAAATTTTTATATAATAGCCGCTGCAACGGTTTTTAAAATTTTTTTATAAATAGAACAAAGGAATTTATCTTTTGTAGTAGCCTGGATTCACATGAAACGATGAGAAATTTAGGGGGAGAAAAATGACAATGAAATACTGCCGCAAGCAAGTCCTAACATTACGAGTAAGATTATTACCATTTTATTTTTGTAGACGATTTGAAAAAGATCGACTATTTGGGGGTTCATAAAAGTATGACTGACGTCAGCATTATTAAAGGTATGAAATCGTGTAGAAGCTTGATTATAATAAAATTCTTTAAAAAAAAGAAAACATTTTATTCATAGTTTACGACCAAGAAGATTAAATAAAAAATAATCGAATAATAAACACATTTTACCTACAATACCGTTCGAACCAGTCTGAAAATCGTTCTCTTTGAAAAAAAGACAAAAGTCCTTTGAGAGCGTGAAGCCTCTCGCTTATCGCCTCGCGAGTAAGTGCGCATCACCCCGGTCCGATCGCACTTGTTTCAATCTAACGGACACTCAAGCGTACACGTCAAGCCAAAATTGCCAGTCGGCGCGTATCATAAGTTTTTCTTCCCCGATACCAGCGGAAATCCCGCCCAACCCGCTCGGCCGTCGCAGTCACCACGTTTAAGCTAAGCGAAGTGTAGGCTTGTCGGCGAATACTTCGCTGACGTGAACTGCTTAGGGAGGATTCACGTGCCGGGGCGTTCAAATGGCCCCGATAAAGAGGAACCGTGACTCTTCCTGCGTCAACGACAGGGCAAGTAAGTATCTTGACCGCACTTGCAATCATCTGAGCCTAGCGGGAGTGCTATTTTGTTGCGGTGCGGCAGGCGAGGCTAGCAAATGTTCGTTTTGCTGGTTAATAAATTCGAGTACAATCTATTGTTCCTTCACTTTTTCATTCTTCCAAAAGAATTTTGCAATTTGATTTGATACTTTTACTGCTATTAAATTTCTCCACAAACCCCCATTGTAACCATGGTAAAAATCTCCGTTAGCATTTCGCGCAATAGAATTAACCTTAAAGTAACCCAAAGTGAGGCTATTGCAACGCGAGTTTAATCGATCGCAGGACGTCGAAAACGGCCGAGCGACACGGACAAGCTGTACAAGTGCCTAGGGAAGCTGTGCGGCGAGGATTGCGAGGGCAACATCTCGCCGGTGTCGGAGAGGTCGAACGTTCGCACGACATATGACCGTAGGCACCGGGAGCCGCGAGAGCCGCGGGAGCGCGGGCACCGAGAGCGCGTCCACGAGGACCTGGAACTGGACGCCGCCACAGACTACGAGTGCGACGAGGCATACGACGAGGAACCACCACCACCACGAGTCGCCGACACTCACGTCAGATCCGGCCGCGTTAACAAGCACAAAGTCAGAAAGGTCCCCTCCAACAGTATGAACGACATCCCCTTCGAGAAAGGTAAGCTTAGCTATGGAAATTTTATGCAAGCTGCCGAACGTCGAGTAACGAATTTTCCCCCGCGCCAGGTATCCAAGTAGCCAAAGGCTTCATCTGCGAAGCCTTGGACTTCGGCATCCAGTCCGGCTACCTGACGCCCAAAGACACGAAGGGCAAAGTGCTCCGGGTGTCGTCCGAGCTGCTGCAGACCCACGAGCCGCCGCCGCCGAGCAGCACGCGGCACAACGACCGCCACAACGACCGGCACAACGACACAGACTCGGTGCACTCGCGCAGGATCGAGCGGAAGCGAGGCTTCCGCGACTCCTCCCAGATCGAGGAGGACTCGATGTATCGGCAGCCGATGGATCGGCCGTATCGGCGTAGCCGACCGGAACACAACAACAGAAGGAACCGCAGCCGCTCGGGGGTGCGGGGGGCGGCGGGAGGCGGCCGCAGGAAGCCCGTCGCCGTCAGAAGCCGCAGCAGGAGCAGGGTCGTAAGCAAGCGCAAGAGCCGTAAGAATCCTCCGAGAAGGTGAACCATCAGTTTATTATGAAACGTCTATCTACTTTTGGGCTAAATTACCTCGCATTCATGACTTACACGTGTATTTGTCCCATCACCGGGAACAGCTAAGCGCTGGTCTGAATTATAATTGACTTTTACTTGTAGATGCTATTTCTTAACTTTTTTTCACGTACACGTTAAGTCAGGAGAAAATCTAATGCTTTTTTTATACTTGTTGACGTCTCGATAGGCACGCGCTTGAACGTTCTTGACCAGAACAGTTCCAAGAAGGATGGCAGTGCCAGTGGAGGCGCCAACAAGTATAAATCGCCTCGCGCCTGCATCCTTTCATTTTCTAAACTTTCGCCTATTATAGGCACTTTATGTTGATATTTTTTTCTAGTATCTATAGATTATCGTTGGGGCCGCATAATTTCCAACAAACTAGGCTTTACTTGCAAGAACTCTGAATTTTTTCCAATTTTTAATTGCTGCATATTTTGCAACACGCAGCGAATCTGTAAATCCCGATTCGGACTTACGTACGAGGCAACCAAAAGTCGAAGACGCCGAGACAGAAGACTTGGGGGAAAACAATCCCGACAACAAAGAATCCACAAACACCAGTCGCAAAGACTACGATAACGATGATAGCAAGAGTGTCAAGTCGTCCATTGTCAAGACGAATAACGAAGACAATCAAACGGTCAATGAGGAAAAGAAAGCGGAAGAAAGCGGAGGCGAGGAAGATGGATATAACGACGACGACAACGAAAGTAGAAAATAGTCTGTGATTAGTGCCTCTGGAAATCCTGTTTTAAATTTTCATAGTGATATTAATTTTGTAATGATATTTAGTAATGATTGCCACGTGTCGCTGCCTACTCTTTGATGTTTCTACGCGTTCGCTAAATTCTGGCATAATTTACTGAAAAAACGAGTGTCCGTAACTAATATAGATCAATGATTGAACGTGTGAACTATACTTTTTATATAAATTTCTTTAATATAAATGTACTTTATAGCTAAAATTTTGGTGTCTTTATTTTCAAATTTTATTGGCTTCCACTTGACTTATTAGTCACAGTAAGGTATTTGCAGAATGCAGAAAATTAAGGTGAAGCAGAATTTATCAAAATTTATAATACACCCATAAATATAGTTTACAATCTAGTGATATGAACTAATTTTAGTCAGACCTTCATTCTCAAAAATATCCCATCAATCTTCTTTATAATGAGTGTTTTTAAAATTCCATTTTGGAGTCGATAATACACTATCAACTTTAAGCTACAATACTTTAAAATAGAAAACTTCCTTTTATATTATACTAATGAGTTTTAACAAACTATACAATTTTTACACTCTCATCCTCTTTTTTTCTAATTATAAAGATAAGTTGTTAATTCATAGACCTTGAAGCAAAGCGAAAGAAACCTTCCCCATTCGTAATAAATCTTTCATCGAAACGCATAAATTATACTAAGAGAACACAATGGAATAGCGAAGGAGTAGCAGTTGAAGTTCAAGGTTAACAACTATCATTACGTGTTATAGAGAAAATGCTCAAATGAAGCTTATATTGCTTAACCAGACAAGGGTAGATGTCTAAAGGACCGCCTACAACTTTCGAGCTTAACTTGACCTCATTATAGTCCGATGTCGAGCCAGTGAAAGGGAAACGGTGATATGCGAGACAAGGATGAAAGAATTCTTTAACCTTTCAATTCTCAGCAGTTTTTGCGAATATCATCTTTTTATTTGAATGGCGCATTGAGCGATTAAGGAGTAAAATATATTTATCAAAATTTATGTCAACTATCGAATTAGGAAGATGACGTAAAAATTAAATTTTTCACCACGTAATTTGTTGGACCGTTCATTTTTTTACTTGCTTAAATATTAAATAAGAATAAATTTTATGTAAAAGTGACATGAGATCTGACCCTCTATGAAAGTGGTCTCAAGATAAAAGAAAAAGGAAAAAGAAAAAAAAATAGTATGTAACTGAACTTAGAATGCATTAATTAAAGCCACAAAATCTATTTTTAATGAAAGCTTTTTACTTATTACGTAAATAATTAATAATGCATAAAACGCAAATTTGCATATCATTTTTAATTAAAAAGTTTTGTTTAAAATATTGGTAAATAATTGAATTAATCTCATCCAAATCAACTACCATATTTACATAATTAAATAAAGTGTCGGAAAACTAATAAGTTGGAAGAAAGCATCGAACATGCCAAAAATAAAAGTGATTAACCCGCTTAATTGGATGGAGCCGTGCCAGGAAGCAGTCAATTTCGCCCATAAGACTGGATAATTAAGGGAAAAAAAAAGTAATGGACAGCCGGGAAAATGCGAGAAAAGCGTAAAGTGAATATCGTGATAGCATAAATCAGGAGGTCGTAAGAGTATAGAAGCGAAAGTAGGGACCGAAGGGATCGAGCAGGAAGGAGCAGGACGGGACGCAGACGCCACGATAACCTCGTCTAAAGAAAAGTTAATTACGAAGTGGAAAAGGTTAGTCCTAAAACAATAAGGGAATTATTAGCGTAATTAAGAACTTTGTATGCGCCAAAGTATATGGATGCGAGACAGATTTTTATACTGATTCATTCTGTAATTAAATAATGCGAAACACTTATGTTCTTAATCTGAACTAGCAATGATTACCTCGCTCGCTAATGCTCGCTCGTATTATGAATTATTTAAAAATAACAGAATTATTTATTGTTTTTGAACATGAACAAACAAATTTACTAGAATTTATTGTCGATTAAAATTTTCGCCGAGACAAGCGAATAATTGTTATTGCAGATTTAAGATAATCTACCTAATATTAATTTGTTGTTTCTCCGGTCCTCGAAATCGTGACTCAGCACTTTTAGTATTTTTTATATTCTTCATTGTATATATGTAATCAAGTTTTATCATCCCGAGCGACTGTGAGTGAGCGAGAATTTTGGCTAGTTTATAATAATCTTTGTCGCCTGCTTATCGCTGAAATAAATCAAAAATATGCTCAACGCACATCCATTTCAAGTGCGCAACATTCTTTTACCCCTCCATTATAATGGAAAAAGCTCGCAAATGGAACCTTACTCAATTGCTCCTAAAGCCTCCAAGCCAGTCAAAGCGACATCGCTGTTTTGGCTCTAGTTTTAAATAACCTTTTCAAAATTCCACAGCGCCAAGGCATCGCATCTCGAAAGCAGGTCGAAATCAATTAGCCGTCGGCTCTGAAGCCCCCCCTCATTAAATTTTACTTGCGTATCTCTTAATTCCGCGCGGACTGCGCATAACGTAATTCGGCGAGATAGTAGGTTCGCAGGCGCGGGCACATAACTTTGCCGCAGCGACGGAAGATATACGGAGCCGTAAGCCGAAAATGACCCTCGTAAATAGCGGGGATACATGCATAATCACACATCTGTTCGGGAGTTCCCGAAAAGCGGCGCCACCCCTGCCTTCGTGCGAGGGCTGGACCGAAAAATCTTGCGTTTTGCGTCGTGTTTCGTTGGCGGGAAGGTCAGCGTGGCGCTTTTTTTTTTTTTTTGTTACGCCTTCACGCACTTTTTGCATTCATAATTCCGTCTTGGCTCTCTCGTAAAGGAGAGTTGTAAAAAAAGTTTGCTGCTCCCCCTCGCGTTGTTTTATATAGGCTGAAAGTGCGGACTAAGGGAGTAGCAGCCACTTCAGTATTTTTTAAGTGTTTTTAAAGAATACGGTAAAGAAAGTATACTGTAATGGAAAACAGTTTTTATGGAAAGATCTATGAAAGGTATATACTGCAAGAGTGCCTTTTTTCAAAATTAACTATAAGTAATCGAAACATAAATTTACAATTGATCAAAATACTTGAGAATAATTACGTTTTTTAAGAACGGATAGTACATAAAATCTGTAAACCATCTCCCTATTTTAATTAGCAAGAGCTTTTACGCAATATAATCTATAGCTAGAAAAACTATAATAATATTTTCCTCGCTTAAAATCACAAAGTGAACATTTTTTTACTATAATCATAAAAAAGCTAGTTTTCTTTTTAATTACACTATACCATCAAGCTGCCATGTCACACTTTTAATGTAATTTCTATTTATATTCTATTACAACATAAATTAAATTTTATATCACCCATAAATATTTTTAAAAAATGTTAAAATCCGCTTTTAAAACAAGTTTGTTTAATAAATCAAAATATTTATCGGCATTCCGAAATCCTTTCTCAATTTGCAAATATCGAAACCCACGCCAACCCGTTCACTCTCGCCGACTGTACCGAATTCCAATTTTCCCGTATTTTAGAAAAGTATTTCTCGCGTATTTCGTGGATACGTGTAAGCGTTTGCGTGCGCGTATTAATAATACTTAAAACATTTTTATATCTTATCGAAGCATCCGCGAATAATCGATATCCACGATGAGGAACGTTTCTCTCGACAAAAAAGCCGCCCGTAAACTTTTCAAGCGAAATATTACCTTTAAAAAAAAGGAAACACGAAAAATTCCAGGTCCAAGCCTAATCTGGTATACAGGAGAGTTTTCCCTTTAAAATGTTTGCCATACCAGCCGCATTGTCCTGCAAATTCCAGAGCGCCTGATACCCCGTCGAATTCTCGGCGCTACATCAATCTCCGGCGTTCTCTTAGTCCCGGCGTTAACGCACTTATTGCGCCAACGGCTATAGTCCTGCCCCATCCATCCTCCGTATCCTTCGAGGTATCCTTACACTTGGCCGAAGACTCGCCTCGTCGTGGATCGATGCCGGGCGGATGGATGTATGTGCGGTGGTGGTGTCCCCGCGCGCCTCCGGAGTTGCATCACACGACGCGCCGCCGGCTCTCTCGTGCGCGCACATAACCACGTGGATCGAGGAAGGGGGAGGCGCGCCGTCGGGACGCCGCCGCCGGCAAAAGACCGACTCCGAGAGCGGAGAGGCAGTCGACTCGCGGCGCCGAGGCGCAACGCAGCACTATATCCGCTAAGCGCACGCTCGACTCGACCGGACGGCGGCTCAACAGTTTGCGCCGGTCGTTCGTCCGATTATTTCTTGGATTTTGATTGGGAAATTTTTTGCCGGCTGCTTTTTTTTTAAAAAAGACAGGAGGCCGCTAATTGGAATTGACAGTGCGCGTTTTATTATTTTACTGGCGGAAAGGCTTGTGAACTTGGTTTGATGGGGGTTAAAGCACAGTGGACGTGGTAGATTCTAGTTTGCCAGTTTAAGCATGTTAGTGACTTTTGTATAAGGAGAGGGAAGATTGATCGAGGCTTTGGGGAATAGTTCCATGGAACTTAGAACGCGGCGGAGGTCGATTTGCCTGAAGGACAGACTTTTGGATAACTACTCAAGGTAAATTTTCTGCTTTTTTTTAAAATATTTTACGTGCCTTTCTTCGATTTTTTACTTTAAGTAAGACACTTTTTTTATTAAAAATAACAAATATTGTTATTACCTTCGTTGGACTTCTAAAATATTCATTAGCAGGTAGTTAAGTTGGTTTATAAAAAATTCAACTAATTAGGTCGGTAACTTCGATCTTAGTCCAAGTTTTATCATCGGGAAACATTAATTAGAAAAAAAAAATTGAATAAAAAAAGTTACTTAATTTAATTAGCAAAGCAATTGCTTCCCAAGTGTAAATAGAAACAATGTAAAATATTACAATAACCGATAATAATTGAGTAATTTCCATGCAATAAAATTGATATTTATATACGCGTTCATTATTTTCCGTTTGTCGCACGTATTCACCGAAAAAGCTGTACAACGCGAAATTAAATTACAAAATTCTTGCCATACATGAAATACTTCAATTCATTATTTAATAAACCCCGTATTGCCTTTCAAAAAGATTCAGATCACCTGAAATGAAATTAAAAAGCGAAGCTAAAAACTGGCACTTTATAAATAATTGAATTTAAAACCGAGTGGCGAATATTTTAATTTACAAAGCGCTTTTATTCGCCTTGCGCGCAAGTTATTTTTTTATCTCACAATTAGCTCTATCAAAAATCGCTCTAAAAACGACGAACAAAAGGGTGATCCGCGCCTTTTCTCATTAATTGAAGCAACATTCTAACTGGCGAAACGAGCGTTTGAAAAGAGAAACCCTTGGCTGCAGTTAAAAAAAGGGGGGGGGGGTTGTTCGTCAAAAGAAGTCTTTGGTAAAAAGCCATCTTTTTCTTCCTAAATACAAATTTACAATTACGACCTCTCGTTAATTACGAACTGTTCGTGCTCACTTTTCTTTTCCCCGCCGCGCGAGAGCCGTTTCGCTTAGTTAGGGGCGGCTTTAAAATGAACGCTCAAAAGGCGTGGGGACATCCGCGGCGTAGGCAGTCCGCGATCGACGTGACCGTAGCTGCATCTTTGCCATTTGTTTTCGAGCATTCGTCGGCTTAAGTTTCAATCTTACACGAGGAAATGAACTTGAGCGTTTAATTAGTTTTTTTTTTTTCACACTCGTCTCGAGAATTTGTTTGCGAGTGAACAAAGCAAAACGGGAGTTATTGTTTTTTCACGACGCGAACAGTTATATTTATGAATAATTTAAGGCGCGTTAAAACTAATGCGTGAATATTATTTTTTGCAATTAATCATTTTGAACGGTATAATAAATCATAATGAGTTTTTGTACATAAATCAATTTCAATAATCCTAAAAGTCGTCGTAAAGGCGTATTTCCTTATTTGGTTCCGGTAAACTTTTATTGAAATCAAAGGATAGCTTATCTAAATTTGAAAAAGTACAAAGAAAAAGTATTCCTAAGTTTTCGTTGCATCAATGTTTGTCAAAACTATTTTACTGGAACACCGAAAAAAAAATTAATCGTCAAACGTTCTTCTCAACAACGAATAAATATCCTCAGCATTCAACACATTTCCAGCCCGGACCCTTTAATCTAAAATTTTAATTTCAAACGCAAAAAGCTTCAGTCGACAAAGCGAGCGGACGACATCTAATAGTCGAGTTCAAAAGCACGAACGCGGAGCGGAGCTCTGCCGGGGTTCCTCCTTGCTTCGATTAAATTTCATCGACCTCGAGGGTCAGGCCGGATCGGGATGCGTTACAATTATTGACGGGAGAGAGAGAGCTGTGCCGCTGCTGCCGAGCCTCGACCGCCGGTCGCATATGAAAAGTTGTAATTGCAAAAACTTGGCGCAGATAAACCGCAGCAGCAGCAGCCCGTCAGGCACGCGCCAGCTAGCGACGCTTCTTTCCTTTTTGCCAAGCTCTCTTTACTTTGTCGAGTTTGCGCGAGCTAATTCAATAAAAGTTTATATATTGTTTCCCGGCGCATTTACGGAACTTCGTGAGGTTTTGGGAAAAATGTTTAATTAAACGGTCGCGGCTCGTTGACTTTTTGTGCTCGAGGAAGTATGTAGTACGATATGGTTTATAGATTTTTGGTTGCACAAGTTGCTTTTTTTTTACCTTGGATAATTATAACTGAAAGTAATGTTGTGCTTATAGGAGTTTGTGAAAACTATTTAAAAAGAATCTGAAAGTACTGTTTGTTGCGAGAAATTGTTTTTGAAAATTGTGATTAACCGTTTTCAATTTAGATAACACGACCTTCAGAAGTTTACGGATGTACACAGAAGCAATAAAAATTTAAATATAACGTTAAAACAGGAAAAATTGTGTAACGTAGAATTACGAAGAGTTTCTTAAAGGGTAAACTAAAAGAAAACTTCAAATGTTAAATGGGTGTCGAGAAAGTTTAGAAACATTTGATATTTTTGAATCAATAACAAATGTCCAACCTTGAAATTATTGACCATGTAAAACTTTGTTTTACGATTATTTTCGAAATTTTAATGGTATAAAAGAAATAATTGTCAAGTATAACAAGAACTTTTCTTACAATAGGGGCTTTCAGATAGTAAATAATAAATTAATGCATCTGAACATATTTGTAAATACAATTTTCTGTAAGAATAGTTTGAAAAATAAAAATTTCTTACAATAATTAGTTATTTATTATCTTTCTAAATGTGCTGACAAGAAATATTTTAGGAATTGAAAAACCAAATATTATTTTTCAACCTCCAACATTGTTAAGGATCATACATCATGGTCGTTTTGTTATACGAAGATATTTGTTACACGACAATCTTATACAAATTTTTTGTAACATCAGAACAGCTCTTCCGGAATCGAATAATAAATACATTGTCGTAATAAAATTCTGGAATTAGATCTCTGTCATAATCTTGTTCCTTATAGAATTTGGTGAGCCCTAAAATTAATCTTCCGAAATTCGAATTGCAAATGAGACTTCCGTGTCACCAAATGTTTATTCCATGAATTTTTACGCCGAATAAAGAATGTAGGATTATACAAGAAGGAGGCGATCGTGACTGCACGTTATTACCCATCTGCAATTATGTTAATGTCAAACTGTTTATTTTTTCGGTAAATTTTGACACTTTAGGAGAGAAGAGTAATAGATTGAAGAGACAGTCTATATACATGTTTATGTAAGGTAAACTTATAAACATGTACTGGGAGAGTTTATAATATTTTATTATTTTCCATAATTTGTTTTACTTAATTTATTATTACTTGTATATTTTAACGATGACTAATCCATTCAATATATGATTAATTATTAGTGATTTTGATCCAAAGTGACTTACTAAACTGCAAAATACATTCCTAATTTATCCGTTCTATGACCTCATTATTTGTTAAATGTAAGTGTCTATATGGAGTAATGAATGAGTGAAATTGACTTAATTCAATTGCAAACATTATTGTTCGCAGAACTATTTGTCATTCGTCTCAATCAATCGATCGATTAAAATGTGTAGTGAAATTAAAATTTGTTACGTATTTGCTTTGCGAAACGTGAGGTAACTTCTGATTCATTCCAAAACTGATGTATTTCACAGAACATTTCAAACAATATTAATTAATCGATTGTTCTGTTGTATTTCAGTTTGCGAAAAAGAAAAAAAATATGTTTATGTTTGATACAACATCCAAAAGTTCAGGGATAAATAAAGAATTTGCCTACAGCAAACGTCAATTTTGAACATTTTTATATGCATCGTTAAAAATCTCTATATCAGTTTTATTTGGGCATACGAGATTTTTACATTTTCATCGAATATTAAAATACTTACAACGTAATCCAATTATGTCATCAATTTTGACATTTACAGCAAACACAATATCAATTATTATTGGAATATTACAAAACTTAATATTAAAATATAGTAATAAAGCATTATTAACTTTTGGCACCAGACTTCAGACCATTAAATTGTTCCATATAAAAAGGTAATTAAAATTATACCTTCTTTTATAGCTGTACATTAATTTTTACGAGCCGCTATCATCCGCGAAGGCATGCAGTTTCATGAAAAAAAAATTGACTTTCGAAAAACGACCGCCCGAACCCCAGATCGAGGGGTCAGTTCCTCCGGACTCAATCAGCCCCAACACGCCATTAACGACTTTTTTTTAACGACGAGATAAATTTACGGGGCTCTTTTCTCTTTCTCCGCCGTCTCCTCGGGGGAATGGAAGTCGTGCGTGCGCTCGGCTGAATAAAAAGCGTCCGACGACGAGCGCGCCGACTATTTCAGTTGGAAAATCGTAGCTTCGCGGGGTGAGAAAAAGTTTAACGCGTCTGGGGAAGCAAATCTTGAAGATGTTTTATGGCCTTTGCTCGGCTCCGCGGGACCAGAAGAATACGTCGTTGACCGCCTTTCGAGAAAATCTGGATTTTATATACGCCGGAAATAGAGAAAATGTAAACAAACGATTGGTAAAAATGTTTACGGCTTTTAAAAGGAGATATATAGGGCTGATTAAGTTTTTGCGAGAAAAGATGGCAAACATCCTTTTTATGCCTTCAATCAAGGAATAAGGACGATGCGCAAGATCTAAAGAACATAAATAAAAATCAAAATTTATGTTAGGGAGCAAGTTTTAATTCATTTGTCCGTTAAATTATTTACACAAACTCCTTTTTTGATATATTTTCATTTTGCTTTGGAGAAATCGCGCGTGCGATTTCTATTATGATTTGATATCGATAATGCTTACAATTATGTACACGCGGGTTAAATCCGATCAACATATACCGGTCGTGATTCGTTCTTTTTCCGATGTACTTATCTTTTGCATGCGCGCTACGACACCCGGTGATTCACCTCGCCCCTTGATTCGTTTTCAATGGATTACAAGATGGAATGTTTGATGTGGTCCACCACGATTGCGTTTCCTCGGTTCCAAGGTGGTGATGGTGAGCAAAAAAAGCTCTAATCCTTTAAGAATCGTGAGCGCCGCAATTGTATAATTTTAAAGTGTCAATATCACCTTACTCGTCACGAATCACCGTCGCTTCTAAATCAGCGATGCGACGCACTCGATCGACCGTTACAATAGCACAGAACAATTCTACGGTCAGCCAGAGCGCTCTTTTATATTCCAGTTTTATCTACAAATATTAAAAATAGCCAGGTTAACCTAGTAAGCGCGTGCGAGTAGAATCTTAGCACGTATTGATCATTCGCATCGAAGTTACTATAAATATTATTCTTGTAAAACAGTATGTGGCATGTCAATAGAAATGTATACTATATTTAAAGTTCATGTAATCGAATTATGTAAACCATAAAAAATCCTTTATGAAGCCTCGAAGTAAATATCTACGTAACTCATTTATGTAGGATTTTTTTATAAAAAATTATTTATACATTCTTTTGATATTATTGGAACAATAATTAAATATAAGTTAACTGCTAATCAATGGAATAGAATTTTAATTAATTCAATTTAAATTAATATTCCTAGTAATAAATATCTAAACTTAATGAATATTCCTATAAACTATTCCTATAAAAATTTGTCTTTTATATTTTTTGTATCGCACGATAAAGATTCCACGAATACGAAAAAGTCTCCCAGAGCAATGAACGTTTTTAAACTTTTCTAAAGAAATATAATAGTATAGAAAACTCGTGCGATTCCACGGAAAATAAACTTACAAGCTGCAAATAAGCGAACTTTTTCAGCAAGTTTTTTTTTTTCGTTTGCCTCGTGCAGCCAAGTGAAAATTCTGCCCAGAACTTTTTCCTCGACAGTCGAACTGCAACAGTTCCATTTCGCAGCAGCGAAATAATTCATTCACAGCTTCGTGCTTTAAAAACTGGCGCGTGTTAGGAAAAGTGTCGAGAGTCTGAAGGTATATAAGTCTTATAGTTATTAGTAGCCGCCTTATCGAGAAATTCCATTTCCGCTTTTACTTTGTGCAGCATTATAAGATTCACGTGGCAGTGTGATATTTCGCAGCGGATAATAATTTTAAATTTATTGTAGAAATGTATAGTGGTAGAAAGTAATTTTTTTTTTGTTGTAATAAAAATTATAGTTAAAGAACACTAGTCATTTATTTATTTATATTTATTCACCATATAGAACTACACACATTTATATTAGATTTATGGAAACTTATGCAATCTTGCAAAGAAAAAAATTTCCTTTTCGTAGGTTTGATGTAAAAATCTCGCATACTAAAAAATATAATTATTAAAATAACATAAAATAAAGTTTATTTCATCGTATATAATATAAAATGCTATCGTAATCGTAAATTAAATAAATTAATAAAATTGATCGTCTTCATAAAATAATGGCTAATAGAAATTATTGTTTCAACTAATTCCGTTAATCAGTCAGAAAATTAAAATATTCTCTTAACAAAATTTTAATAACATTATAAAATGACACTTTAATACTATTTTTAATACAAGGTTAACCGTTTAGCAGGTCTAAATTTGCAATTTACTTAAACAAAGACCTTGTTTTATGAGTTATAGTCCTATTCTGCCTTCCGACATAATATGTAGAGTAATATGCTCGCATCACTTTATTTTATCTGCTATCGTTCTCGCAATTCGTCCCCCTTGATAAAAGATAAATCGTGCAATTGTGTCTCGCCGCTTTAACGACTGCGCGTTCGCTAGCTCATTAATCAATATACACATTCGTACTCGCATTTATGCGTATGAAACTATTAAAGACAGAGATTGCTGTAATTTGAATAATCTTAAGCTTGCTTTCGTGCAGATTTACAAAACGTAAAAATTTCATTCGCACATTGCTCGATTAACGCCAGTCGTGCATGAATGAGTACTATGTGCAGAAGTAGAATTCGACTGAGAACTGTGGGATCTTTTACGTTTACGTGTAAAGTTTTAATTTTTTTTTTTTAGAAGCTGATCTTAATTCCCAGATTAAGGGTATTTTTACCAACATACTGCGCTCAAAATATCTCTTAAAACCAAAGTACCACCAGATTTAATCTATTTAAGGGGTTCATTTAATTTTCGAACTTTTACAAAATTTTGCTAAACTGCGAGTTAAAAATAACTGTTTTTACTCCCTGAAAAGTTTGCTTAAGTAAAACGCAAACACTTTAAGCACAAAAGAGGATTATCAGCAAGCTATTCAAACTCGTATACACTGTTTGAAGATGTTTAAGCATTCCGAATCACGAAAACATTCGGGCTGCAGCGTCGAGCTCGTAATGTATATCCGCCGGTGAATAATCGGCAGGGGGTAACGCACCAACGTAAACTCTCCGCGTCTATTTCCGCGATCGACTAACTCTAGCTATAAGCCGTCGTCGGAGTGATTCGCTCTCGCTTCTCGATCCGACGCGAAAACTATTAACCCCCACGGCTTGCAGGGAGAGATCGCTAATGGGAAAGGAGGCGGACGCAGTCTCGAGTTTCACGGAGGACAATGCGAATTTTTGCGCCGGGGAATGAACGTACTGGTAAGCGGGGATAAAAAATAAAACGGCTCCTGACGTATCGCGTGTCGCTTTTAAAAATAGAGCTGCGTTTGCCTTTCAGCTTTTTTTTTTGTTTTTTCTTCCCTCCGCGACTCTTTGTTGCGCGCGGTAAACACTGAGAGCCGCTGCGGGGGACGCGTGACTGGAATTTTGATATGCTTTCAAAGTGTTTTTAAACGATTTTTACGTCTATTTCACTTTTTGCTGTCTGCACGGGAAATATAGCTTCCCTTTAGATTGATAGGCGCTCGAATGGTTGCGTTTTTTTTTTGTGACTTTTTTTCTTTTTTTTAATACCAGGTAAAATGTTTTTCAGCGCGTAACTGAATAAAATCTGCCGGGGTAATTCTCACATTTTCTTAATGGAAGCGATAAATGTTAAAGTGGGAAAATTACCAATCGAAACAAGTGACGGGCAGTATATCATCGATTTAAAAAGCGTGCATGCACCTCTCGTACGAGCGCGCGACGTAAACAAACAGAGCTTTTATTGCGCATTAAAACGAGTGTGTGCGCACATAAATATCTCGTAAACATAACCAAGACGTAAATCAATCGATTAGCGAAACGATGATTCCGGGCCAGAGAGACACACGGCGGTGTATAGGATTTTATTGCGATACGATATTCCGAAGACGCAAAGCGCAACTGGTAAGTGGCTTTATCAATGGGGGATAAGGATAAATTATGGCGTATATTCGTATAAGCTCGGCTTTAATGAATAGATGGTGGCAGTATGATCGAGGACGTGCGCGGGGGGTTGAGTCGTCGCACACGCGAGGCTAGTAGGATTCCCTGCATTCAAAGGTCGGACGGAGGCATCAATGACTCAACTAATGACCTGACACGTGATCCGCCTGTCAGTCGGCCTTGACAGACCCTAAAGAATTCACGCGGCCACTTATCGTCAATCAATTATAATTGAGGAGCGTACACTTGTGGAGATTAGATTTAAAAGATGTAGCGATTTTTTTTATCGCCGATTCGATGCTTTAGTTCCGTCGGACTGTAAACGCGCTCTCTATGAAAAGATGTAAAATTGTGAATCTGTTTTCTCGGAAGCGGAGATTTGGAGAAAGGAGGACAAATGGCAAGCTGCCCCCAGACTATTGAAAAACTTATATATACACTGTTCAAAAACTTTCATATATATAGATATACAATGTGTACATTTGGAAACAGAAAATGTAAACACAGTATATCTATATATATAGAAGTTTTCTAAAAGTGCAGTTGTACTCTCTATGTTATTTTTTAAAGTTTAAAGCCTCATTCTTTTTCTCTGCATTTACTCTTATAAATTTTTTGTTGAAATTGAAGATCTTCAAGTGCTCTAAATGACACAAAATGATTCGTACGTTTCTCAGCGTTACCGCAGTTTTTTTGACAGTGGGGGCACTTTCGTATGAGGCGTGGGCGCCTTTAATTATAACAACGATACGTTGTAACGTCAATAATAGCTCGATACGATAGACGCGGGTTTTAATTAAAACTAACAATTGGTATTCACATATCGCAGTGTATGCGTCGATAAACGCCGAATAATTGCTTTATCTAATTTGATCAATGTATTTGATAACTGTGCAAGACCAATGCATAGATTGTTATGCTATTTATATTGATATAGAAATTGATATAGAAGGCATTATGCTAAAGTAATGTTTATCAAGTCGGCATAATCGAACTATTAAATCATTAAAAAATTAATTAAAAACTCTTACAATCTAAATAAAGCCAACATTGCACTTATTTTTCTAAACTAAATTGCTTTTATGCAGTAAACGATATTCCCATTAATTTTTTCTACGCAAAATTTACCAGACCGGACAAAAAAAGCCCACTGGAAAAATGTTTATTTTAAAGCCGCGAAATAAACTTTGTACACGCTCGCCTGCGAAGTAACCCCTTGACTTTTTTATATTACCCTTTCGCCGGGCGCGTTCCCGCCCCAAGTAAACAAGTTTTTCAGCCTCACGCGCAAAAAATAAAAGCGACAAGTTTACAGACTACATCACACACGCGTAATCGCCTTTGTCGCGCTTGGCGAAACGAGAGCGATAACGAGAGGAGGGAGTGCGCTCACCTGCTGCTGATTATTTTCGTCAAAGCTGCGCGGTTAAAGGGACAGAGGGGAGAGGGAGTCTCGGTTTAACCTTTGATCGGTTCAGTGCTTTCGCGACAACGTTCGAGAGTCGAGTCGCATGTGGATTTAAGCGACGCGTGTCGATTTTGCATCTGATGATTTTTACACGCAGGAGAGCTTTTGTCCTGGCGGTTAACTTTACTACCAGGACAGTGATAAAGCTCCATCGGCCGCGTAAAATAATGTACTCGAAAGCCGATTTTATTGACGTTCAGGAGCATGATTAGTTTTTTATAAAGTACAAAAATCAAATACAAAAAACTTGTTATCTTATATAAAATTATAAAATGCAACTTTTTTATTGACAAAAAATAAAATTAATACCGTTACATTTCATTAATTTAAAAGTATATCAAAACAGAAAAACCCAAAATAAGTTTCTTAAACCTGCAATTATGCGATACGACTGCCAGCTGGCTAATCACGGCGCCCGTCGCAGACGATAACAGACTATACTAATTAAAGCGACAATTACGCGTGCGGTTCATGCTCTACATTATTAGGCATCATCCCATATGGGAAATTAGCGAAGTCACGTGGGGCGCAGCTGTCTCGCGGAGCGGCATCGATTACGTTTAGCCGCCGAGCTTTCGTGCCATGATCGATGATACACCGCAATCGCGGTGTAGTTCCGTCGCGGAATCCGAAATATTAATTCCGTAAGTCTGTCTTCCGCGATATACGTATACCCTTCGCCTGAATAATGAGTTCATTTTCTCGAGCTAAACTGCTATTCGTGCGCTTTCGCAATTCGGAGCAGTTTACTCGTTTTCCGAAATTAAATTTTTTACTACGTTCCGCGCTCGATCAAGCTGCCTTGAATAGTCGTGCTTTGATTCTTGACGATCGATGTAACATTGTATTTTTCATCACTTTTCTTCGGTTTACTTCCTCTTGCGATACACATTATCTTGAAAAGCGCACTAAAATCAGGACTGATTTTACATAATGAATCCAGTCGGGCGGCCTTTTCGATACTAAACTGCCTTTA
This sequence comes from Ormyrus rosae, assembly GCA_035047165.1. Lineage (NCBI taxonomy): Eukaryota > Metazoa > Arthropoda > Insecta > Hymenoptera > Ormyridae > Ormyrus > Ormyrus rosae. The sequence continues at coordinate 32,682 of JAWWML010002662.1, forward strand.
ATGCTTCTCATTTCCTCTCTCGTTCATTTCCTCCCAGTTTTATAAATTGGATTCGAAGGAGAGATTCGAGCGCACGAGAGAGGGCCAACTCGTTCCTCCGCGACCTTTCCGCGCTACTCCACTACGCTCCCCCTCCCTCTCCTCCTCGTCGTAAAATCCCTCACCGATACACCGCCGGACGAGCATTCGAGACGTACTACGGTAGGCTACCCACTTCTCCAAGTACGTTTAATGGACTTCCGAGTTTCTTACCCGGTATATACACACACTTCTTCCGCCGCAAGTTTCCCAAAGGCCTGGAGGAACACTGTCGGCGTCGTCGTCGTCGTCGTCGTCTTCGTCGTCCCCGACGTCGTTGTTCGCTGCTCCCGATACTCGAACAGAAATTTACTGTATATTTACGTGTGCGTATACGCGCACTCGCAGTTTCCAGACGTTCATCGGGAAACTGAAACTCAATCTTCCGTGCAAAAATTGTGTGTCTAATTTTTAAAATTCCTGAGTAAGATTTTAATTGATTTTTTTCAAAAAATGTTATTTTTTATTAATATTGTCTAATTTTTCTTTTATAAAAAAAAAAACAATAATCTTTTAAAAACAATTGTCGTAAAAATTTCATATTTTTGTATTCTTCTACTTGACAAAAAAACCTGTTTCTATTCAAGAATAATAAAAAAAAACCGAGTAAATTCATCAAGACGAGGAATTTATTTTAAACGCAAAAAATTTCTTTTACGCGAACCCTCGTGCCCCGCTCTTCTTAGCCCGATGTAAATCTTCTCATCTAAACGCATTCATTCCTTTAATACAATATAAGTGGTTCCCGGCGATATTGAAACGCGGAAGTCATAAAACACGCGAAAACCGCACGAAAAGATACATCGGACGTCCCGGTGGCCTCGTCCTCATGCTTCTCGCAGTGATTCATGCGTTTCGTCCTACGCGAGATGGAATTCTTCTTTTGTAAAGCAGAGAGTGACCATCCTCCGATTCCTTTCTCTCTTTCTGTTTTTCCATCTCCCCCCCCCCCCTATCCGTCGAGGGGGAAATTCTCCTCCTTTTATGACAATGGCATAACGAGCTTTCTTGGACTCTTTCGCTGTCTCGGATTAAGTCTACCTTTTTGGACCTAAGAGAGAGAGAGAGAGAGAGAGAGAGAGGTCAGACGCGGAGGGAAGGAGTAAGAGAAAAATTGAGTGGCGTATAAGAGTCTAAGGACGTGAGATAAATATTTTTGGCGGATCTCTCTAGGCCGGCTTATTACCGAAGATTAATTCCTTAAAGGAGCAGACATATTTCGTATCGTTAGCTCTTTCAGACGATGTACTTATATGGGGGAAGATAAATGTAAATGTTTTAATGCGCATAAGGGTAAAAAGTATCGCTCGGCTTGCTTACTCTTTTTTTAATATTAATAAAATAGTAGATTGAAACGTTGTTGAAATTGTTTGGTTTTGTCGTCCTTTGCTTTAGTAATTGATGTGTCTAAAATACTTAATAACCTCCTTGATCACACTGAAGGACTCGTAAACAAATTATCAGTATATAATTAATTGAAGGAATTTCCCATCGACCTTACACGAACTTTCGTAGAAAATAATGTTCAATCGAAAATAATGTTTTTCAATACTCTCTTGTTTGCTTTATTACTTGTTATAAAAGATGTTTGTATACAAAAATCATTCAGTGACGAACTTTTAAAATTATTCATCAATCAATATTCCACAGAATAATTAATTTAAAAAAAAATGGTGGTGAATTAATAAACTTAAATTAATAAAATGTATTTATGAAAAATTCAATATGAGAAGCAGTAAAACAACGCAGTAAAACTTTTTCACAAAGTTTAAGCACATGGTATTGAGGAGACAAAATATACATTCAAATTGGACCTGGGACCACTGGTATCTTAGCGCCTCTTTGATGTCCTTGGAGCTTTATTTCGTGAAGCGAATATACCTATGCAACTTATACACAGTCGTGAATTCAAATTACTTCAGGGACCCCAATTTCACGGACAGGTGAAAGATTTCGAGCGCAGCTTTGCAGTCCTGGAATGTCTTTTTTCAAAGTTCAAAATTGAAATACAACTCACAATTGTATTAGATTTCAATTAAAAATAATTTTCCACCACTCTCATATTTAAAATAATTTAAAATTTTTGTTTTCAACTACAAAAAAGGGACGAAGTAATACCAGGAACTGTATGCCACAATAAACGAAAATTTTTTTATTAAAAATCATAACTTTTCACAATTTTTTTTGACTTATAAATTGTATCAAATTTTAAATATATTTAATATTTAGATTGAATAAAAAGTTTACTTTTGCATTCAGAACAAAAATAGAACAAAGTAAAATGAAAAAATACATTTTTCGGAATAAGAAATTCAGATCGACAAAATCATAGAAGTATATACATAAATGAAAATCAAACATGAAATAAGAAGTAGGAACAAATAAATTGTTTGTACTTTAAAAAAAGCTTGAAGTGAAGATGTACCGTCAATATCTGACTTTGTCAAAACTGTTGTTTCAAAACAAAAAAAATAAAAATCTTAAACTCTTGTGAATTTCCGCAAGATATTTTACATAAAATTTATTTCAGTAAGAAAGGATTAGCAAATGCATTTCCTCAAAGAAATAAGCAAGATTCTTTACAAGATATTATGCGAATTTATCGTAAGTTTTTAATCTGTTTAATGGCTTTACGTTACATTTCTTTACTGTATCAACATGCAAGTTTACTTTGAAGCGTGAAACGTTACACCGAAACGGCAGGGAAGGAAACAAGAAACAATGTGTGACACGCTTACCTGATAACCGGCGCTAAATCAACGCAGAAAAAAAGTGTAATAAGGCATAGGAGAGAATTAAGCGGAAACCAACCATCCAGCTAATTACGCTATTCTTTGGCTGTAAAGCTCTTCGGTCGTTTTATTAATTTGCATTACAAATAAACCTCTAATTTACTGCTTTCATTACAGACAATTCAGTTTTAAACGATATCACTGTACGTTTAAAAGGCGCGTTTCATAGTGTAAACTTCGGTTTTTAATTGTTTTATAACTCACCGACCAACAATGTTTTGTATAAATATTACTATATAAATTTGATAGTAATTATAAGTATTAGATGCTAATGAGTACCAACTCAAACACTTTTAAATTAAGTTTATTAAAATTCATTAAATTGTATTAAGCAGTCTGTAAGAAGACAGTTTATATAAAAAAAGCACAATATCTCGGTACGCAGAGGGCAGCCGTAAATAAAAAAAAACACCGCTGTCAATTCATTGGCGCTTAGCTTCCTCCTAACTAATTTATCGTTCCAATATTATCTCTGAAATTCATTAAAAACAATCGATTTCAAAAAAATAAATTCAAACTATTACTTAATTATTTATTTATGTATTATTATTTTATTTTTCTACTTCTATTTTAGAATTTAATGAGCAGCAAACAAAATTTAAATAAATTCTGGAATTTTTGAAATTCGATACGCAAAGCCCGATTTCGCGCAAAGTTTAATAAAAATGCATGTGATAAATCAAGCTTTGTACAAGACATATCAAAATATAATGTTCAATACACGAGCAAAAAGGTGATTTTAACCTGGTGTTATCTTTTCATATTATCTTCCTTTAGAAGAAAATTACATAAAAATTTCAAGTAAATTGCAGTTTCTCTAGTAATTATAAGCCAAAGAAAAGTAATTTTTTATATTTGATTGAAACTATATTGCTGAAACTAATGTAAACAATCATAATAAAATAATAATAATAAAAATATGACTGTACTATATGTTATAGATACAATCGCGATATCATATATAATTTAAAATCAGTATAAAACAAAAATTAATGGATGAACTTCCAAAATTCTTTTTAATTTTGAAAGTTTAGTTAAAGACGAAAAAAATAAGTGGTAGATCATTGAAAAAGACTGATTCACTAAGATAAAGATATTCAAAAAATTGAAAAAAATGAATAAAACCTTAATATCTTTTGAACTAATAAGTTTCATAAGCAGAAATACTATACAGCTCTGAACATACAAAAAATCTACGTTTTCCCAAAATTTCAAGTAATTTAAAGCCTTTTTACTTCTATAATCGTTGGACATAGAAAATTTATTCTTTTAAGTTTTCAGCTTTTTATTCAAAAACTAATTGACAAAATGGCTTGAAATTTTTACAGATTATAATATAGCTCTATATACTGTTAATTACCAAAAATTTCTTGAGAGCAATTGATAATTTAAATTAAGAATGATAAGCTTTTTAAAAAAATACGTTTTTGTTAAAAACAAAAGAACCATAAAAGCCAGAGTAACTTTTTTCTCTGAAATTATAGGTATTATTTTTATATGCTCTTTAAAATGGTCTTTGTTTGATTAACATATCTCAATTCTATCATTAAAAAAAGTAAAATTAAATTTTTCGAAAATCGAAAATTTGCGATAAAACGAAAACAATTAAGCTAAACGAAAAAATATGTTTTTTTCTCGCCATCTGTAAAAAAAAGCAAAAAAAAAACGAGCCGTGAAAGATGCAAATTCGTTCAGTAGAAGCTGAGATCCAGGCATACATATACAGACATACACACACACACACACATACACACATACATCCATACAGACGTTTTTCAAAAACCATTTATTCTTGTTCCTGACACCTTAAAATACAATTATAACAGGTTTTTTGAACAACTCCAAAAATTACTATCCCGAAGCTTCCTCTAGGAGGAAGCAAAATCGACAGGGCCAGGCTCTCGCTCAGTTTACGGTATAAAAGTGAAAACTCGATCGCTCCTCAGCCGCCGATCGGTCGAATCCATTACAAGTTTTGAATAACCCAGTAGTAGCCTCTGGTAGTCTCATAGCTTCCGGCTCCAACACAGACTCGGTTAACTGACAGAGCGCGAGCGCACGCGTTTACTTTGTCGGTTGTGCGTAACTTTCCGTTCCCGGGCCGGAGTTGCGGAAGCGACTGCTTTACTCCCCCGTCATTGCCTGGCCCAAAGGAACTCTCTCTCTCTCTCTCTCTCTCTCTCTCTCTCTTGCAGCTCGCTTCTCCCTTCGCTTCGCGTATATGTCTTAAATGCGATTTCCAACTTTGGCTTTGACGCACTTACCTTTGCGCGCTTCTCCGCTGGGTTTGCACACCTTTCTCCGAATTATGAGCTCGTTGCGTTATTTTTTTCTTTTTGAAAGCTAATTTTATTATTTATTTTCTGCTCGTAAAATACGGTATTCAACGTAAAAGGGAGTATTTTCACGTGAAATTTAGAATATTTAAAGGTCATCATCTCCCTTAACTTGATAAATTTAGGCAGAAGGTTTGCTTTATACACGTTTGTTACATAATTCACAGTATAACTCGAATCTTCAAATCCTTCAGCGTAGCATCAAAACAATTTACGTAACCGGCAGCCGGAAGGAAAATATAATACCATACGCCCGTTCCAAAAATCCATATTCCTCTCGCCGAAAACTCATCAATGCAATAAACGTATGCACCCTTGACCCGCCTTGCAAGAAACCCGCCGAGATTAAAAATATCCGCATCCCGTAAAACAATAACGAAATCCGCGCGCCCATCCGAATAATCCCATAAGCTCATAATTAATAAAAGACAAGCGAACCGGTAGAGCCACCGGCTCCGCTCGCCTCGCTCGATTAAGCATGCATTATTGCGATACACCATCCACGGACGGAGGGAGGGAAAAGCGCGGACGTGTGCGCGCCGCGAAATATTTCATTAAAATCCGAGCTCTCGCAATGCCAGGGCGGAAATCGAGAGATAGCGAGAAAGCTCTTATAGACATGGCCGCCTCTCCGCCTCGCTCTCGCTCTCCGCTCTCGAGGCTCCTAAATATTTCAGAGGGCTTTTCGCATCACGCAACCTTCAACTTTCACCCCGGGTGAAATCTAATCCGGCGAGCTTCCCGGAAAAAGTCTTCTCTTGGCGCTTCTCGACTCCTTTTCCGCGGGCCGGGAAGCGACGGGAATTCAAAACGAAGCCTCTCGCCGTACCGACGCGGGTATTATATGCATACGTTATTACGCCGCGGAGCGCTTTCATTTTCGCGCGACGAGATGAGCCCGAGGCGGATTCGAGAAGGGGGAAGGGTTCGACTAATCGGATACTTTTGCGGGAAGGTGTAACGAGCTGCTTAAAGATTACTGAGATTTTTAAGGTAAGATATGGTTCGAGGTTTAATTATAGTTTTCACCGATTCACGAATTTTTTCGCGCGGAACTAAAAGAACGTTTGAGTGTGCGTCGCGAGCGTGGGTTGAAATTAACTTTTAGCAGGAAAATTAAGAGCCTCCAACGTGGGCAGAGTTTTTCAAGCTTGCTGCTCAGTGCTTTTAGTTGCCGAAATTAAAAAAGATGCCACTGTGAAAATCAAATAACCCAAAGAGGATTCTCTGATAAAGAAAAAGGGGCGCAAAATTAAAGTAATTAACTGCATTTCGGCTCCTTATTTACGTCCGGCTACTTGACGCCGCGGAATCGACGTCAATTAACCCGAAATTAAAGTTACATCAAGACGAACGCTCAGAACGAAAATTCAAATTAATCGAGCACTTTCAAGTCTCCGTAGTAATTGTCTTAGGTGCTCTCTTCCTGAGGGGAAAATACTCGCACTTGTGCGCTAATTCCTTAAATCACCGGTACGTGTATAATTTCCAATCTGCAGAAACTCCGATAATCCCTCTTCGAGCGGTTCTGCTTTTTTTCTTCTCTTTCTTCGGGGTGGCCCGCTTCTCTTAGCTCCCCGTCGACTTCGCTCCGCGGACGATCAACTGGAAGGAAGGCGAGTTCGACAGGTCGAACGACGAGTAAAGCCTTTTAATCGATTTGTTATAGCGGTAACATTGTTTTCCTTTTTTTTAATTGAGATCGAATGTTAGACGTAAAATAAGTTTTAAATGAAGCAAGCGGTGCTTAAAAGCACAGCGGTAGTTTAAGTTTAAATATTTATTTATAGATTGAAATATATTTTATGATAATTAATTTTCTTTTTTAATTTAACAAGTTATTTTTTCTGTTTTAATAATAATGTTCTTTAATTACACGTAAATATTAATTAAAAAATAATAATTAGTTTATTAAGAGCGCTAAATTGTACGCAAAGCAGATTTGAATTTTTTTAATAATAATAAATTAAACTTCCCATGAAAAAGAAACGCTTAAAAATAGATTATTTTGCTTGTAAAATGCAACGTAATGATTCTTTTGTTTATAATACAACAATGTATTATACCTTCCATTAGTTTACGTAACCTCTAAATTGAGTTTGCATAAATGATCAGATGCATGATCATCGGCTGTGTACTGTTTACAAGAAGGAGCAAAGGCAGAAGCGAATGAGAATGAAGTAAAAAATACGGTATGTTGATGCGTATATTAAATAGTTCTAGGTCTATGGCAGTTAATACATTGAAGGTTTATTTTCACGTGGATTTTTACGAGATTTTGAGTCGATTTTGATAATCTTTAGTGTTCTAATTTTCTGTTCCAAAAGCAAAATGCTATAAAACTGTTAAAAAACTAACTGAAAATAGACTTACAAAACAGGTAGCGATCGAACGCGCGAATTTGCTTTACCGGTTTCGATCAGTTTCTCGATTCAAAAGCTGCGAACACCCTTTTTCGCTAGTAAATTTAGACCACCGAGGACCAAAAGTACGCTTAAAACTCTCGAAAGCTCTCGGCTTTTTAGCCGTTGTGCACAAGCCCATTTAAAAGAATAGCTAAATGCGCTCGGATGCCAGGCCCCGATCGTTTTACCTTTCCTCGTTGTTTCGCTCGTCCCCCCCTTTTATCGTCCTATTAAAGAGAGGAAAGAGGGACGCAAATAACCGAAAGTGGAGCACGGAACAAGATAGAGAAGAGAATTGAGCTTTCGATTCTCATAACTTTCAATTTACGCGAGGAATTTCTGAAGTTAATGCGCCACGGTGTCTTATGCGAACGTGCCTCCTAGTTCCTCTCCGCTCTGTCGCCTTCGCTCGTATCGATGGAATATTGAGCAAATCGAATTTCATACAGGGTCTACGGGACTCGTGCTTTAGCTAGGCCACGCTTTTTTTTTTCTTGTTCCGCCCGAAGGGATTTTTTTTTTATCGGTGTTTGTTTGTCGGGGCGGAGCTTCTGCGCGAGTTTGCAAGTTTTTTACGCGAATTTGCGAAAGAAACTTTTTTACGAGAAATGTAATTTAGACGGAATTGTACAAGATTTTGTCCGGATGATTTTTTTGTCACAAAAATGAATTTGTCGGAAAGTTTTTACTAGTTTAAACGAATCAATAATTATGAAATAATAATATTTCTATAAGATTGACAGATTTGAAGATTAATAGTCCTATAATGTATGATAAATTTGTCTATTCAAACAGTTTATGTCGAGGTCAAAAGATATATGGACATTAAGTACACATATATTCTATGAAGAATTCATGCCGGCGGTAGAATTTACAGCTTTATTTGAATTACAAAAAATTGAGATTTTCATAACTTAAATTTAATTTTACAATTGGTACGTATATACAGATAAATAAAACGAATTATTTTCCAATTTCTTTATTTGTCAATAACAGATTGGAATAACAGTTTTCAGTTCAGTTCTTTTTATTTAAAATAAGAACAATAATTTGTGCCACGTGAAAAATTTGGTGAACTTGGAAAATGCAGATTTTTTTTACATTTTAATTTTATCAATTTTTTAAACACTATCCTACCGCTGACCCTTCGACGTAACTACTTCCTGTATCGTCAAAGATTAATTTCTTCCGAGCAGTAAGGGTTCTCTTGCTGAGAATGGTGATAGCTGACCCGGAAGTGAAACCAAATCATAAAGTTCTATGGTGGAGCCGAGTGTGAGGGTTAGGTGTTTGTAGATGATACGAAGATTACCTCTGGGTCCTCTTCCATCGGATCCTGGCTGCTCCTGCTGATGCGGGACTGATAAAAATTGATGTACATTGATCAATTTGATTAAATTTTCTCAGTGTTTTTTTTTAATTTATAAATAATTAGTAAAACACTTGGACATATGTTATAGAATTAGTGCCAAAATACATTAAATTCAAGGATCTTAAGCTCCCCCGTAAATTCATCATTCTGTTCAACGTGTGGGTTACGGTAAAGTAACAAATCTTGAATTACAATATTTAGGGATCAGAAGGGCTTTTATACTTCTGTCTGGGCTCATATTTGATCAAGAATGAACTAAATTTTATTTGTATACTTGTTAGAAATCGAGAGTAATTTAATTCAATTCAGGTGAATTCATGGGACAATAAAATGGGTATACGTGATAAAATTTCTGTTACCAAAAACATTGCCGTCTAGCATTTTCATGTAAAAAAAAATAAAGAGCAATAAATGCCATTCCCACGACGCGTCGCGAACGTCTGTTAGAATCCCGATAAATTCCAATAAGCGAAAGTCAGATCGTCGCCCGAAACCTCTCCGCCTTACGCGCAGCGGCATAATCCCCCGTAATACGACGACAAAACATCATTAAGGCATCCCTCCGCGGAGATCCCAGCCGCAGAATTTGCAGGGGAAGAGCCTCGCGCGCCAGATACAATTCGGCAGAGAATCCAATTTGCCATCGGCGAGCAAACAGCCGCACTCGACCCACATTCGCTCTCGCCCCCAAAATGCGCTCGTAATCCGTCGCTCGCAGAAATTGAGACTTCCAGGTCCGATCGCTTACCCTGCCGAGACGCGCGCGGGAAAAAGGGGGGCGAGAAAGACCGGCAGAGGCGTCGAGCGCGCGTCTATCTTCCGTCTCATCTATCCAGCCATGTCGTACGTGCCGAGAAGACAGTAAGAAAATATAACTGCTCCTCCAGCCGGTATGGGGGTCATTGCAATAATAGAGCACCACCACCATGGGGGCAGGCGCAGGCGCAAAGTCCGCCCGTTGACCTCGATACGGCCTGACCCATATTTCGCTCCCCGTGCAGCTTCGACGCCAGGAGCTTTTAGCTATAAAGAGAGGGAGAGAGAGAGAGAGAGAGGCAGAGAAGTACGCGACCTGCCGAGGATATGCGACGTATAATGCGTAGCTGGTTTAGCTTCGCCGGGAGCGGCTTTTCCGCTCGACTTCTATCTTCCCCGACTACGCCGGAAGGATAAATAATTCAGACCCGCCAAATGCCAGCGAGATTATCGTCCTCTATGCAGAGCTGGATGTGTCGCTTGGATTATGCTGCGAGAGCATTATTTTATTTTATATATGGGCCGATGGATGTGTACGCGGCTCGCTCGTTGGTACTACGTTTGTATGATGGAGTTGGGTGCGAATTTCTGTTTGAGCCAGTGCTTACTACTAGCTGTCTCATAGCTGTCCAATAATCTTTTCTGGGTGATGGTTGCTTTATTCACTTTTCAAGCAAGTTTTCTTGAAGTGTATTAGTTAGTTTTTACTACACTACTATCGATTTTTGGGTTTTGGATTTTAATCAACGTTATCTTGTATAAATAGCATAATGAATTTCAAAGAAGATTATGAAACTAATCAACTTATGTTAATTTATAAACTTTCAGCGGAACTGTAGAAGGAACTATGTTAATCTTAGAATGAGATATTTTTATACTTCTTTAACTAATATACATAATACATTTTACGCTTCAAATTTCTAAAATTATTTGCATTTAGGTATTTATAATTCTATTAAACCCTACGGCAGAAACTATATTCTTTTAATGAAATTTGATTATGTACAAAATCTTTCAATATTTGAAAGAAAATGGTGACTTTTTGTTTGAATTTCTGCGAAGTTTCTCTTTCAGCGAAAATCATCACGCTAGAAAAAAGTTTGCTAATTACTTACTTTGCCTCAGTTTGACCGCAAACTTGAACCGCCAAAGAGTTCATGAACCAAAAAATTACTGTTCAAACTTCAAAGATACTTCATGAATGAATTTTTCATCTGAGAATTTTAATCAAAGAAAGAACTTTAGTAGAAATTTATTGTTAAAAAATAAACTATATTATCTATGCGTAATAAGTCTAGTCTTTAACTTAAAATTAACGTATCCCTGCGCAAATGAAACCCCTCTTAATTTTTACTTAGATTTAAGTTTTTTTTCGAAAATTTTTGTTTATTCAAAAATATAAACAATTATATCAATTAAAAAAAACACTACTTTTAAATAAAAGTAACATGAATTTCGGTATAAATAACAAAACATTATTTAGGTATTATAATGTCCTTTTAATTAAAGATAAACATTTGTAAGGTCTTCAATCTAACTACCCAAAACTAACCTACTCAAACTACCTTAATCTCCAGCTTTCGCGAGCTTGACACTTGCTTCCGACTCCTAAAGACAGACGTTATAAAATCGCTGACGCACGCATGCGTACCAAAGTACGCGGCGATCTCGGTGTGTAGGTGCGAAACTGAAGCCAGAAGCCTCGCCCGAAGGCATCCTCTAATTGGAAGACCCTTTTCAAGCGTGGAAGCGTCGTCCGAGCGCCGTATTGTGTAACGGCTAAATGGGTTTAAAAATACACGGCTCTTCCTTCTTCTTGATAAGATTCTAAAGTGTAAACGACTTTTATTCCCTTAAGGAAGTTGAGAGGCGCTGAAAAACCTGCAGTTTCGTGTAAATTACTTTTAGGGGTACGGCCACTGGGTGTTAAATGAATATTCTTTAAAAAAAAGGAGATACTCCGTATCAGATTATCCATTAATTAAAAGTTTGTTTTTATTGATTTTATTAAGGTTTCGCGTAAGATGAGAATTTATGAAATTTTTAATGCTGATAGGAAACTTGACCTTCTATTCTCTTTTCTGGAAGAAATAACAAAGCGTCTTTTTATAGCTAATTTTAGTTTAAAAGAAAACTCATAAATTCAATTATGAAATTAGCTGCATCATAAAATAATAATAATCTCATAATCAGTTTCACTTAAAAATTCGCACTTCAAAAGCTAAAACTTATATCTTTATAAAGAAATGCATTCGAAGGATAATAGAAAATAGCGCATTCGACATTCGAAAACTCGTGAAGCGGAAGCAAAAAAGTCCAGTTAGCGCGAAGGAGCCAGCACGCGAGAGACGAAGAGTAGAAGAGAAATGGCGGCGCGTTCGCAAAGTGTCTGCAATATCAGAAAAGTTTGGCTCTTATGAGAAAGCGCTCCCCTTCCGCGCTGTCCGCGACGAAGCTCCGCAGAGCTCCCCCGTTAGTCGCCGAATAATACGTTCCTCACACAGACACACACACACATGCCAGTGAACTTGAGGATCGAAGGACCGCTGCGTCGAGACGGCGACCTTGGCAAGTTCAGCCTCGACGCAGTGCGAATCCAAACGAGAGCGAGGAAGTTTTGAAGATTTTTCGCTCCGCTCTGGATATCGCGCGTGCGGTTCCGCTCGGGAATTCCGGGCGAAGGTCGAGGGGGCGGGGAAAGAGGGGGATTGACGAGGGTCCGATGCGTTTGTTTATTACCCCCGGAGTCAACGACCCCAATTTTGCGACGGTAAAGGACGGGGAGACCGTCTGCCTGCTTAGTCATCGCTGTGATTGATCTAGGTTGGGAGGTGGCTATTCAATTCGTTCCTGTCTGAAGGATTTTAAATTAAACGTAAGCAAAACTCGAGTTGGATATTGACTTGTTCTTCGTCGAGTGACACAAGGATTATGAGATTTACGGAAGTATGGAAACTTGAGATGTTGCGGGAATCGATATTGGCAATGGAAGATTTTAATATAAAAGGGGAAACAATTTACTTTTATTATTAATGGTATGTAGTAGTTAGTTAAATGTAAATATAAATTTAAATACTTAATATTTATATTTATTTATAAAAAATGTTAAACATTTTTTTGCAGATATGTAATTTTAAGATTTATAAACTAATTGCGCAAGTTACACAAAACTATTTTTAATTAGAAATATTTCCTTAAACTTCATATATTATAACAGTTTCGAATACTTTGGCAGAAATTTAACTGAATCAATTTCTTTTCAGATATCCAAAAAAGTTTCAAATCAAGACGATGTTGATTCTATTTTGAGGTAACTATGTTATATGTATTCTGGCATCACTAAGTTTTCCAATAAAAACTCAAGCACCTGCTGTAATGTTACAACTTATTTTTAAGAAATTCCCATCCACTTTTTTAACAAATCTAAAATTTATGTTTGATTAGCTTCTTAAATTTTATGTAGTTTATACTTATAAAGTAAAGAAAACAAAAAGTTACTCTTTGTAATGTACATCAATGTTGTAATTCAAATTTACTGTTTAACATCCTCACTTGGATAAGCACAAATTGAAATGTTAATAGACACTGTTTGTGCGAGCTCATAAGCAATACTGGGACAAGTTTAAACTAGCTTATCTAAAACAAATATTTCCTGTCTGACCATTATGGTTTCAATTTTTCTTTCGAATCACTGACTTTATGTTACGCAATTCTTAGTTATTTTGTTTATTATTTTTGCATTAAACATTAAATTAGCTTTCCATTATAAATTAACCCGCAATTTTAAAGACTGAATTAAAAAAATTAGCTTTAAAATTAAATATTTATAAGGCGTAAATAGTACTTTTTTATAAACGTTGAATTATACGAAATATATCTATATGTACAGAATGAAATAATTCTAAAGCAATACTATAGTTTTAAGTAATACTCATACGATACTTCTGTACTATAGACTCAGAGTGGAGTAAAGCAGGTATAGTAGTGCATTAAAACCGTAGATCCGAGCGGTTTTTACTTTTCTAAGAAGATATATGATACTCCACAAGAAAAAGCAGGTCTTTTATGAAGCAAAAGGAAAGTGTCGAGCCTCGGGCTTGAAGATGAGAACATAGTGGATTAGCGCGTAGTAAGGTTGTAGAACTAATTACCGCCTTATTATGTTCCCGTTTTACGGCTCGGCAAACACTTTTCGAAGTAGATATGTCTTCTTGGCGACGCGAGAATGCACCGCAGCGAGCGATTTATCTAAATTCAAGTTAAATTTGAATAAGACTCTTTTCTTTTTCAGACATTACTTGATTTGAGTTCAATGATCGAGCAAAGATCAAAGGCTCAATAACTTTTTTATTTTATTACACAATATTCGCGAATAATTAATTTTTGTTTTTAACGTTAAATTTATAATAAGATGCAGAACATAGTATTTCGACATTTTTAAGTAGTAAATTTTGTAAACAACATTTTATCCGCAGAATTTTAATCGATGAATCGATGTTATTCGTGGCTTGAAATTTTTATATTTTTTAAATCGATTCAGTCGTGCAACACCTGTTGCCAAAGAGAAACTTGAAAATAAATCTATTACTTTCATATGGCACTTTATGAAAACAACTTTCTAAACTTAAAAACTTTGCATTGAAAGTTTTGCAATAAATTTTCCGGAGTCAAAGTTATTTGAAACATAAAATTGTTTAACGTCACTAAAATTTTTACGATAAAATATTAATTAAAAGAATTCTTTCAAGAAATCGTTGTCCCTTCAATAAAACCGATTATTACTTTCAATTTCGAAAATAAATAAAAATGTAATAATTTTTCAAGGTTCTTTCACGTGCGATAAAAACGTTTCAGTTACGAGAATGAAAATATTATATTGTGAAATACGAAATCGATAATACATCCTGGGAAAATTATTTTTCCACCAAGAACGGAAGAGTCTCTGATTACAAAACTACGGAAAATTCTTTTTAAATAAAAAATTGATTTCTGCCATCGCGTAGAAATTCAAAACCCATTGTTAACTGTGCCGAAAACAATGCAGCAGATACTGTTTCTTCACTGTTGATTAAACCAATCAAGTCTAGCGCCGAAAATATAGCATACTTTTTTTACTACCACCAAAGAATGGACGGACAAAGAAAACTCAATTAAACGTCGCCCTCGTCTAGTCGAGATGGCACTCCAAAAAATAGAGAATGAAATTTTTTCCGCTCAGCCTGATATGGATACTTAAATTGACGGTCATTTTTTTTGCAGAGCTTACGCTATAAAAAGCTTCGCATTATAACAAATTGATTATTTTCATGGGACAGAAAGAAGCCGTTCATTAAACCGACTTTTCTCTCGGTAATTAATTAATTTTGGCTCGAGTAGCTTCCTACAGATTATATTCCTAGCTCGTTGCAATTGTTTTTTGTTTGTAACTTTTCAATACGAAACAGCATTTCACTTTGTCAAACTCTGCCAATAAGAGCACTTATACTTACAGTCTCGGTCGAGCAGCTTCGTATAAATTCTACCTTTGCAATCGTCTTTTTACATACGAATGGGCGCGCTAATTAATAGAAGACTCGCTCGATTGAGTAAATGATCGTCGGACACCGCGGGATGTTTGTGTACGCTATCATTCAGCGAAATTTACCAGGAATATCTCACTCCGCCGAAGGGAAATGTAGGTCATGGTAAAAAAAAACGCAAATGCTAATGCCACTGCGTAGAAGATGAACCGCGTTTCTAAAAGCACAACGTACGCACGAGAGGAACCAAATTTACTCTCGATTCAATGACAATATTATATTTGTAGAAGGCTGAAAAATATGTGCGTTTCGGTATTTGCTGGATTTGATCGTGTTTTGAAGAATCCCCTTTTTGCCGTTTCAACTGCGCGACCTTAATCTAATTTTAAAGTAAACATTGCAATATATTTAGAGAGATCCAATATTAAATGGATTACCAGATTTATATTTAGTCGACGTTTTAAATGAAAATCTTGTACATTCACTATTTACTTTTTCATATCTTTATTAGATGTACCCTTCGCAATTTAATGATTACAAGTATTTAATTAACAGATAATGAAAATTAATTATGTAACGATTTGATTTCGATTGCAAATATTAGTGATTGACAATAACTGCATGTCAATATTAAATAAAGAGACCTGATTCAAAGTGAGAAATTATTTTGCATATGTTTACATTTAATAACACTTTACAAAGTGCTTTTGATTGATTGTCAAACATCGAGTTTTTTTTTTTAACAGAAACAACTAAATAGTGTTCTGGTTGCGTGAAACCCTACTGTTTCAAATTGTACTTTTAGGTCAAAAGTTCTTTAGAAAAAGCATTAAAAAAAGTTAGATAAAAATGAAATTTGAATGGATTTAATCTGTTAAGAAAGCAGTCTCGTAAAATAAATCTCAACTCAAAACCGTTACGAACGCGATTGCAAGTCGTTAAACTCTATTTTTAAGTCACATGCGATCTATGATAATCTTTCGTTTATAATCAGTTCTAGTTTCACGTACAGACCCTTACACTCCCAGAAAATGCACCCCTTTCGCGGCGTTTCCGCGCAAGCACATAATTCGCATCTCGGGTCATTGTTTCTTCGCCCTCGAAATCTCAGTGGAACAGGTTCCTATTCTTTTCTGGATTGCTCGCAATTACGAGCCTACATTAAACTTTTCCTTCGTCTTGAGCTTGCAAACAGGACGCGTGTAGTGTAATCGCCGAGAGACGCTCTTGAAAGCGCAAATTACCTGAATTATTCTCAAGGCGAGATTAATTGCTCGAGAACAAATGAAATATTGCACTTTCCAATAGGTGAAGAGAACTTATTGGGTCTTGCTTGCTCTCAATTTCTTACAGTGCCCACTTGGTTAATTACACTTAGAATATTTAATATTTCAATGGCTTGTTGTTAGCGAAGTCTCGTCTATTTTACCTTTAGAGTACCGGCATAATGTCTGCAGACATCATGACTTTAACCCATTACTTTTAATGCACATTGCGAGAAATAATTATGAAAATTACAATAGTTGTCACCCCATTTAGGGGTTCATCTTAACACTCCTGAAGGAAAGCTACTCATATTATTTTTTATGACCCATCAAGTAAACGTTATCAATAATGAAAATATTGCAAATTTTAACATTGTACCATACTGTAGCGGGCCGGAATTAATATTTAGTATCAACATGACCTGCATACTAATTAATATTATCTTTAATAATATTCTACGCCATTATCAATCTTCATTTATCATTGAACTAAATTTATAACTTTATAACAGTAAATCTTACTATCTAATGCGTTCTAATACTAAATAATTCTAGTACTAAAAGAATCATTTATTTTCCTTTTAAAAATTGGTTGAATAATATTTGTAATACCCTGGTAGATATGGAAAACATTAAATATCTATTTATAAGGTATTTTAAAAAATTTTACGTATAAAATAGGTATTTTTACTTCCTAGT
>JAWWML010002673.1:0-49787 GCA_035047165.1 Ormyrus rosae
TAAAATACAATTATAACCGATTTTTCGAACAACTCCAAAAATTACTATCACAATGCTTCCTCTAGGAGGAAGCAAAACAGATAACAATACCTATCACCGGTTTTAAAACAAAGGCAAAAATCCCATTTCCAACATTCAAGATCATCCCTCAACACTCGGTTTCATCTACCTGCGGCTCGGCAAAAAGAATTCCGCTCCCTCGCTAAGTTCACGACCTTCTCCAGGCAGCTTGCCCCCCCCCTCCCCCTGCCTTTTTCGTTCATTTACCTCGTTAACGAGGCATTAACGAGTGCGCCCAAAAGCCGGCAGCGGTCGACACCCACTCCCTTCCGTTCCGCGTTTCACGCACTCGCGCGTGTACGCCGCACTGCCCCCCTCCTCCCTCCGCCACTCGGGGATTAACTCGAGTGCGGCTAATACGCTCGGAGCGCAAAAGGGGAAGGAAAATAGGTATGCACGCGCGAGGGGTGCGCAGAGCGCGCTCGGCAACTTAAAATCCTTTGATGGTACTTGACGCGCTGCGCGCGCGCGCGGCCGCCCATTGTGAACTCCCTCAGACGTGCGCGCACACGAGGAGGCTCTCGCCTTTTTTTTCGCCCGGAAGAGAAAAGGGGGAGCGCGCATGTGAGTGGCTTTTCCGAAATTTTCCAGGGAAAGTTCGTCGGAATTGCAATCTTGAAATGGCTCGGAGATAAATGGGATCTTGTTGTTCGGGGAATTTAATGGAATGGAGGGCGCTTGTCAACCGATCGTTTGTATACATTTTTTTAACGGGCGCTGCGTTGGATTCTTGTTTGTTACGTTTAAAGGCGCATTTTTTTTTATGATTTATGGGCTTGTTTATTTTTTTTAATAGGGAAATTGAGGGATTGTTCTGTTGTATTACCACGAAATTATGATTTTCATTTTTGAACAAAATTTTAGTTATATTGCATATATTATGTAGAATTAGATTTGCAAAACTTCATTTAGCAAGTGAAGTTGTGTAAATCAAATTCTACAAGAATGACGCATTAAATTTCTCGGCATTTTAAAACTATTTCCTCCTAAAGATAATAAAACCATACTTCTAAACGACGCATTCCAATTATTCGAATAACCTTTTCCGACTGCAATTTCACCAGTCCGGACTTCAATGATAATAAGCAAGCGCGTAAATCCGCCCGCTCCCTTCTTTCCCCTTAACCCACCGTCATCCCGGCGTAAATTCCCGGTAAACTTTTCCTACCCGCAGCATACTTGCTTCGAATCCCGGCGAAAGCTCTGCCCTGCCTGTTCCAACGTTACCTCTCGGAGAAAAAAAGCCTCGCATCTGACTGCTCCTCCATTTTTCACGTCTCTGCCAGTCGCGAAGTCATCAGTTACGCTTCGTCAATTCCGCGCAGGACCTCCTTGCGGACGTGGAACGCTTCCCCCCGAACAATGGAGATAAAAATTCTTTAATTTATCGCTCCCCGACATACGTATAACCTATCTCTCGAGCGTCACCGCTCTCGGCGTACGGGAGAAAAGAGGAGAGAGAGAGAGAGGAGGATGCGTCATCTTTCCGTTTTGTTTCTCTCTCGGGGGACATCTCGATTTTATTGCCGGCGATGGATATCGTATTATGCGCATAAAAGAAAATTACCTGTATTGCCACTTCGGAGAAAACTAGTGCCTCGCATAAAATATAAACGAGAGTGAGAGACAGAGAGAGAGAGAGAGAGTATAAGTGCGCGTCCTTGAGATTCGCGAATATATCCTTCTTCTTCTTCGACTGCCTGGGTTCGTAGGAGTAACAGCCGACTGGAGAGGAAATCAAATAACGCAAGAATAAAAGCGCCCCGTAAAAGGGTGTGTATAAAGGGACGAATAAAAGGAGTGACCGATAAAATGCGGGGGTGAATTTCTTTTGCGGCCCTTCTGCCTCGACCCTTTGATTTCTTTGATTGTTCGCTCGTCGCCCAGACGATTAAACACGACCGACCGGCCGCCTCTGATTTACACCCTCCGTCACCTGTGCGAAATAAATTCAAGATCTCTCTCGTTAATTAGCGCACTAAATTCGGTGGACAAACGCGCGAGGAGCGATTTTGGGCTTAAGAATTTAAAGAGTCGCTCGCTGCCGCGATTTCCGCGCGGATTTAAGAGAGAGAGAGAGAGGGATACGGGATTTGCAGGGCCGACCTCGATATTCGTAGGACACATTGCATATTCAAAGCGCGGCGCAGCTTCTTTCGCCCCCGCTGCCTTTTGGCGCAGCGGCAAGATATTTTTCCCCCCCGGTCTTTTTTTTCCGGCGCGCAGCAGTTCCGCGGTCGTATTGTTCGATATTGGGGGGGAGTGGCTGTTGATTGGAAAGAGCGCTGATTTTGTACGCTGATTGCGGATACTCGGAGAGAGGTATGTATGTGCGCGTACATTGGAGTCGTTATCGATAGATGTCGTGAATAACCTTCTGCTCCTCTCTCGGTTGTTTTCCTCTTATCAATCGAGCGCCGTGCGGTCAGCTTTTTTTTTTCTCTGATACGGACGAGGGCGGCCTGCTGGAGCTAAATAAAGTAAATGCTTACTCTGTTCGGGGAATTAAGGCCGTTTTAGAAATAGGACCTTTTATCTGCTGATGGTTGTCCTACAGGTCAATGGCTGTAAATAAACTTTTAGTTAATTATATATTAATTAATTAGTTAATTATGTATTCTGATTAATACGTACTTCGTTTAAATTTCTGTTAAAATTCCGACTTTATTTAACGTGAAAATTATGATTAATTGTTATTATTTCATTAATAAAATTGAATAATAATACTCATCTATTTCTATGTTTGATATTAATACTGTCTTTTGAAGAACAATTACATATTATTTTTTATCGACTTTTACTTTTTATTCTAATTTACTAGTTTAACGTATTTCATATTTAAATTATTAATTCAACATTACATTGTATCAAACTAAATCAATATTGTATATTGATTTACATTAAATAATTAAAAAGCTCATTCGCGTTGGCCTGTTTGTTTTTCTCATTTTCGGCAATTCGAGCGTCAATGCGATTGCCTGCGGGTTGAATGAACGTTCTCGAAAGAGAAAAAAGTTATTGAATACCGATCAAAGCTTTCTTTAAATTATTAAAAATCCGCAACAGAGCTCCATTTTGTGTTAAATTAACTTGGTCTGAAAAGCAATATTTACAGCAGTTGTTCATGGCATGACAAAATGAATGAAACTCGTTTAATTACTTTCTGCATGAAAAGATGTACAGAATTTGCGTGTGGAAAGTATTCAGTGCCATTTTATTCTGCTTAACACTTATTTTCAAATAACTCTTACCGTTTAAATACAGCTTTATATTTTAAACAAGCTTCGTTAAACCTTTTATCTTTTTTACATTTCTAATATCAAAATATTCGCTGTTGAAAACAGAAATTAAAGTTCTTAGAATTCATCATTTTAAGACACATAGCAACCTAATGCGTGATATATTTCGTCATCATAAATCAAATACATCATAAATCAACATCAGCCGACATTACTAATTCAGCATACATTTAAACTTCCCGTAAAAAGACACTTTAATATAATTCACAACATCCTCGAGCACAATTTTATTCTTCGCTCTTAAACTCCTAAATTAATCAAGTTTCACCGCAATTAAACGAAACTCCAGCCCAACCCCCCCGCCGAGAAAGATCTCGCATCCCCGCGATTTTTGCGCGCGCCGCCGTCCTCGACGCGCCGGAATAAGCGCTCCTCGGCCGTCAGCAGACGTGAATATTTCGTCTCGCTCTCTTTCTCTCTCTCCAGCTCGGGGAGAGGCGGCAAGTGACCCAGAATAAGTGTCGGAGCTCGCTCGGCTGCATAAGGCTCCGCCGAGGGCAAGATAAATATTTATGCGCTCGCCTCGAATCTTCCCTATTATTTCAGAGGGGACGCGTGCGAGAGAGACCCTTCACTCTCCACTTTCTCCGACTTCGCTCGCCGAGCGACCGACTGGATTTACGCTGAAAATGGAGTTGCCCGATTGAATTTTCCCGCCGAGTGCCGGAAGATCAAAAAGTGCACCGCCGCGCTGGAAGCGATCCGCAGGTCCGAAAGTTGACCCATTACCGGGCGCCGCGGCACACACCGTTCGCTTTTTATCCGGTGCTGCCAGCTCCTGCGGCATCGATTCGCATAAGCTCCCCTCCCCACCCCGACGCTTCGTTGTCGCCGAGTTTCGCATTTGCAAAGTGCGCCGCCGCCGCCGCCGCCGCTGCTTTTCCTCGCATTTCTCACAGGGATCGGGACGCGCGCTGACTTTGCGAATATTTTTCAGAGAGTTTCCGATACATAGGTTTTTTTGATACTTTGTCGAGAGAGAGATATTTGTCGCGCGCTTTGCCCGCGACTGTGCCGCGTAAATTTAGAATCTCAAACGGATTTTCAGTTTATTCGCGCGGAGTTTTTAAATGCTTTTGTTTAATTTTTTCAGGCGACTAAAAAATAAACGGGCGCCCGACAAAAATGCGTGTATGCTTACAGCCGCGGAAAAACACCGCGCTTTTATTTGTCGCTCCAACTTTAGTTTCGAAAAAAATTAGAAACTTCCACCGCGGGCGGAAATTTGTACGCCAGAACTGCGTATGTGGGGAGAGAGAGAAAGAGAGCTAAAGACGTGTCATGTTTTTCTCGTTCGTGGACTTTTCACGAATCCGCGAGTTTGGCGGAAATATTGAGCCGAGGAAATGCGGACACGGGCTTTATATTATTATCTGTTTGTTTTGCTAAAGGAGAAAGACTGCTTTGAGAGTTATCTGCGCTGCTTCAAGCTTTTTTCCGAGCCCTCGCGTAGCGACGAGGAGTTCGGTGTACTTTGCGATAGTTTGTTTGAGTTTTTCCCGGGCCGAAAATATGAAAGTCGTATTATATACGAAGATAGTGTTTATCTTCTGCCCGAATAAAGAAGTCATGCGAAAACTGAATAACCTTTTAGTGAAATTAGAGCATCTTTGTGTAATTCTCGTCGAGTTATTTCTACCGACAGAATGATGACCGATCGAGGCATAGATTTCTATTTTTCTTACGAGACAATATAGCAAATGAACAAGTTTAAAAGTTAAAATGACGCATTAATTAAATTCAGTTTCAGTTTAAATTGAAATTATTTATTAAAATATTTTATTCCGTCGATAAAAAGTTATTTTAGAAAAGAACCGAAGCAAATTATCACCATTCTCACAGTGTCCCGATGGAAATTCAGCTCTCACATATTTGTAT
The DNA here is from genome assembly GCA_035047165.1 of Ormyrus rosae. Lineage (NCBI taxonomy): Eukaryota > Metazoa > Arthropoda > Insecta > Hymenoptera > Ormyridae > Ormyrus > Ormyrus rosae. Next base: position 5,238 of record JAWWML010002673.1, read on the forward strand.
AATCGTAGAAAAACATAAAATGAATCCCAACGTCTCTCACTTTCTTCCTAAACTTCGGGAAAGAACCCGCAATATCATACGTCCCCTCGTCTCATTGGCCCGCGGGTATTAATCGGGAGGTCGTTACCCCGATGAGAGAAGCCCGATCGCATCGATGCGAAATCGAAGGATCGAGCAAACAAAGGTCCGCGCGCGTCAGTGTCGTGCAAACACGTGGAGAGATCCGCGACGGGCGGCTCTCCACTTTTCCCCCCCTCGGCGTACGTAATAGTGTTGTTCCAGCGCTATTATGCGAGTTTCTTCATGCGAATGATCGGCTCGGCAGGTATTACCACGTGTGATCGTATTTACCGAGTGGGTATATATTCACGAGCGCGGGAGCTTATGCGCTAAATTTTCTTGGCTGAGTTTCGGGACTTATATCGATCGCGCAATTATGATCCTAAGCAGATTTCGGACTGATTTGCTCGGATTAGTAATGAGCGTTAGTTCGGCGAACAAAAAAACGCGTTAATTGGTGTACGGTCAATTTTACAAATTCAATTATATCGCAGCGACACATTGTAAAATTAACAAAATTTTCGCATTAAAAGCAAGCTCTAAATTACTCCCACCGAGCCCGAGCGCATTTGACTTCTCCGGGATTTTTCATTAGCCAGAGGCTTGTCCGCGCAGCGTTCCAGTCGGTGTCCCTCCCAATCCGGGCCGGGAACATCCACTCATCGGGGCGCAACGCAGCAACTGGGCAAAGTCGAAAAATCGCTCGACAACCAGTCCGGTATATATATGCGCGCCTCGTTATTCAAGAGGGGGGGCCGAAAAATATCTCCCACCGCCCGTCCACATCGCGTGTGTATATATACGCGAAGCGGCGTGTGCGAAATTGGCGCGCCGCTTGCGCGTGTCGTCGATCCTTCAAAATGACATCTCGATTCGTTCGGCCCGCGCAAAAAGAGGTAACAATGTCGGAGCCGCGTTATGCCTTTGACGTGCGCGCTTTACACGGGATTAATTTTTTTTTTTTTGTTTTTCCGTCCTGCCGTTGGTACTCAGGCCAGATGGATATCGGAGAGCGGAAAAACATCGGGGGCCGAGAGTTTGGTTTATAAATTAAAACGCGGCAAAGTGTCGGGGCGGGCGTGAAAATAAAAAATTCCGCGTGCGCATTGCTCATTAATTTTCGGGTTTGCGCCGCCGCTGTTAAAGGTTACTAATGGATTCGGGTGCAGCTTAATTTAAAGTATATCGTAATTATAGAGCTGCGAGGGGATTGTAAAGTTTATACAAAGTGGGTGCGTGGAAAATTTAACGCGAGCGAGGCGATTCGTTTTCGAAACCTTTCCGCGCGTTGTTTAATAACGATGGAACGCTGTGTCGCTTTACGTCCGAATTACTTTTTGCAATTTTATTTTTTTATAAAGAAAATTTTTATTAAAAAAGTTCCCCGCTAAATTAGATTTTTAACCGAAACGTAAAAGTACAAAAGTTCTGGCCCCCCTCTGCAGTTTGACTAAATATCATACTTCTCTTTGAATTTAATAAAACTCGACGCGCGAAACTTGACTGGGCGACGCTTTTAAAAAAAAAAAAAAATCGAAATTTTTCCGACTGACCCTTTAATCCCCAAAGCATTCCTGCGATTCCGTTCGGGGGAAAAAAATGGCAAAGCATAGACACCCGCTAAAACCCGTGTTAACCTCACTGCGCGTCATCGAAAAGCTCGCCCGTAGAACCCCCGCCGAATCTATAACCTCCTCCCCGTGGAGCGCGCGAAGAAAGCGTAAAACCGTCCACCTTACTGGTTGCCCGCGTCGGCAGCCACAATGTCGCCCAGAAGCGCGGAGAGAGCGGCGTGGCTCGTTCGCTGGCTGGCAGCTTACGTTATTGCCACGCGGCGCGCGCCAGATGAGACACGTAATTTTCCAGCACGTGTGACGCCGCCGTCGCCGCCGCCGTTGAACAGTATTTAATTAGGGATTCATCAGCGTCGCCGCGTAAAAGGGTAATACCTGCCCCGCCGCGATGTTTATAAATGAGAAGGAAAGCTGCGCGCGCGCTCGTTCGTCGGCGTGTTAAAGCTGGAGGCGAGAGAGAGCTTTACGAGCTGATGGCGAGAGAGAGAGAGAGGCTAATGAAAATGTTGGTTCAGCTCCGTGTGTCTCGAGGTGCTTAAAGCCGGGGGGAGCGGATCGCGTGCTGGCCGCTCCCTGTTTATGGGGTTTTTGGCAGGTCGTTGTATTGGTTAGCTTGATTTTATTGAAGCGCCCGGCATTCAGGTATACACTTGAGTCCGTGATTTACGCTGGCGCACGCCATTTAAGGAGCGGAAGTCTTAGGCTGGGGGCTTAACTTTTGAGCTTTTAGTTTGATTCAGGTGAAATTTAAAGTTTAAACTTTTAACAGGGTGAGATATGCTTGTACTTAAATAAAGCGAAATTTTGAATTCTTTTTTTTTTATTAGTATTCGGAGGGAAGTTGATGTACCTTTTGCAAATTGTCTTTTCGGAGAAACCGCAAAAAAATGTTCGTAATCAAGTGCAATTTTGTACGAGCAAAAACGTAAAGTAAAACCTTAAATAATTGCTACAATGAATGTTAAGTTCCAGTCGTTTTATTTGGGCGCCGTTTTGTATTATGCTTGAAAATTCGAGTTGAAATAGAAAATGTATTAAAATCCGTTCTACAGCAAATGTGTACTGAAACCATTATTTTATTCTTTTATATTGAATTCTGATACGTGGTGCTTTTGCTAAAAAGCGTAATTTCTTTCCTTCATAATTTTCTCATTAGCTTTTCAGCTCCTCCGACACCTCAGCAAAGTTCGATCATTCGAAAACTCCAATCTCCCTCTCTCTCTCTCTCTCAAATCATCGCACTTTTTTTTTAAAGCTTCGCGCGCGAAAACAAGAAAACGAGAGCTTCCCCGAATTTTACGTCATCAATTTTTAATCATCGTAATCGATTTCCCCCTCTTCCCGGGGAGGCTCGTCAATTTCCCCGAGAAGTTCGCGGCAAAAAAAAAGGAGTATCAGGCATAAACCATCGGTGGCGCGACAAAAGAATTCCCAAAGTCGCAGCTTCGCTCTGCTTCATGACCGTAAACAAATGCGAATTCGCAGCCTCCGTCGCATATATATGTATTCTTCCCTCGAGTCGCGCGCCAAATATAACTTTTCCTTCGGTGGCTCTCTCTCTCTCTCTCTGTGATTCCGTGTGCAAAGTGTGCAAGAGACGCGGCGATATTAATGCGATTTCTCGGACCCATAAGTCGCTCTCCCCACCCCCCGCCTCACCCCCTCTTACCCCCTTAAGCTCCATGCATATAAGTACGGCTGTCTCTCGAAATATACTTTCGGTCTTTACGGGACTTTTCGTTCTGAAGTAGCAATTTTGGTATGCGGCTCTCGAATTTTTGGAATCCACTGAATTTTAAGGGGGAATTTTGGGAATGTGACCGGGGGAAGAATAAACTATTTTTGGCATCGTTAAGGTTAATGATGATTGATGGTTCGCTGGAAGTCACTGGAATGATGATTTATGTATTAAAATACACTCGAATGTATAAATTTGATTTATGACGTATATATAAACTACTTTTGATTATTTCCATATTAACTGGATTTGCCACGATTCCACATAACATTTTACGGTGTATTAAACGAAATTTCAAGTTCAAAGTCTTAACCTGCAAAATCAATAGATTTCTTCCGCTAATCCTCGAAACTTGAAAGTCCAGCCAGAGATTTTCCCCACCGTTTCTGCACTCAAACAAATCCCCGAAATCCGTTGTTGTTTCTTAAAAATTTCCGAGCTGCACCAGTCGGGGCTCAATCAAGTTCCCCCCTCCCCCCTCCACCCATTCCGTCCCTCTCTTTCTCGGAGTGCGAACTTATTTTCGGCGCGCACTCCTCGCCTCTTCTTTTACTCTCTCTCTCTCTCGGCCGGCTCTATTTTCGGCCCGGTTATTCTCGAGTGCCATGCGCGCGCGTCTGCCTGCTTATCGCGGAATCGCGAGACTCCGCTCTCGCTCGGAGTACGGGATAAGATGAACAATACGTGACTCCGCCGGGCTGGTGTTTGCGGGGGCGAACGCGCGCGCATAAAGTTTATACGAGCGAGAGAGAGAGAGAGAGAGGGATTTCACGTCGAATATTATCCGCGATCGATTTTTCTCTCCGCCCCTCCGAGCGACGCGCGCCGCGTCGTCTTCGTTTCGCGCGGTAATGGAGAAATATCATTCGCTTAGATGCTTTGGCAAAATGAAAGGCGACGCGCGGCGTCTCTCTTTATTTTGACGCTTTTTTATTAGTAAGCGCTTCGTGAGCTGCTGCGCGAATGGCATTTTTAAAAGAGGTGGCTTGGGGGTCGTTTTGAGGGAATTGTTTTGTACGAGCTGGTAAATGAGAAAATTAAAAATAAATTATTATATTTATTTTAGTATGGTAAAAAGGTGCTGCGGCTTTTTGAATATCAAAATAAAAGTACGCTTTTACTTGGGACTTTTGAATAAGGGCTGTTAAAACGTAATTAAAAATTAATTAGGAGCATAAAAAGTGAAAGGGTATTTAATATGGCAAATCCTTTTGGCGTATTTTAAATAATTAATTTAAAATAAAATAATTTAACATAAAATTTGTTTTATGTTCGCCAAATGTTTTTACCTTCGCTGTTTACTCGTTTAAATACACAACAAAAATCAGTTTTATTTTTCAAAGGATTATTCTAATGGATAAATGAAAAGTTGAGAGCATTTACCAGGCAGGATATTCGCAAATGTAATATTCGGAACTGCTATCAGGCAGAATTTCAAATTCACAACCAAAGTGATCAAAATTCATACATAGTACTAAGCCAATAGGATTCGGAGTCGTAAATAATTCAAACTTTAATGCAAAGAATAAAGAAGGCAAAAAGAGAAATAGTTATAGTTACGACTCCTGCTGTTCTAAATTTCAAATATAAACGAAGTATTGGATATACGAAAAACTTTTCCCTAATTATCGAACTTTTCCCGCGAATACGGAACTTCAACGCCTCGAGAAACTTCTAAAAAGATTTAAAAGAAGAATTTCATTAAGAATTTCCTGCTTCAAATTCCAAAAATTTTACTTCACGGTTACGTTCTCACTGCACTATGCAATAACGAAAGTATACGAGTTACTAATTAGGCTGAATAATTCAGCGCTCCAGTTCGACGCTTACCCCAATATCGGCTAATACTTTATTCACAAATCTAAACACATAAGCTGCAGCATTTCGGCGTGCGCGCATTAAACAATTTAAATAATACGAAACGACCTTCGAGAGCACCCCGGCGGTGATTACGAGAGCGCGCGCGATAATTTCTAACAGCGCAGCGCTCGTTATCTTCGAGAGCGGCGGAGCCAAAAAAGGAAGCTGCAGCGGCAGCCGCTCCCTTTTGTCCGAACTCTTTTTCCCCGGCCGAGAAAGAGAGAGAGAGAGAGCAGCGCCGAGGCCGCTATGAAAATTATGAGTCGCGGGCCAGGATTGTACGATCACTCGCGCGTTGGAGTCAGGCCAAGAGAAGACCGCATTTTATTCCCCTGCACGGTTATTGGGCGAAACGTAAGCTGTGGGCCGCGAGCCGAAAAACGGACGGAGAGAAAACGGGGAAAAATTCCGGGCCAACTGGACGCTAAACATCACTCAATTAGGCGATCGCCGAGGCGGATGATCTTATTTGTTTTCGAATGTCGGTGTTCGGTGGGGCCTTTTTTTCCGGTTAAATGCGATCGGGCTATTCGTTTGATGCCTTTTGTACGGTAATTGTGATAAAAGAAAGGAAAACAGTTTAAATTTGGTTGTTTTATTTAGGGTTGTGTACAGAAGTTATTTATAAAAAATTTACAAATTTATTCTCAATTAATAAATAAAACTAGTTCAAATTTTATAACTTGGTTAACGAGTTACGTAATTAATTTTTAAAACTCAAGCTATATACGTAGTAATTTGAAGTAACATCAAAGAAGTTAAACATCAATCAGCCAACCAAAATTTACATACACTACATGTGCATGCAGAAAAAGAAAAAAGTCTCGCTGTAATTAAACTTCCAAAAAGCTGCAAGTCTCCTCGCAAGCTTCCCTGAAATTGCGAGCTTTTCGGCATCGATCACTTTTACGAAGCAGCGCAGCTCGCGGTAAACAACAGCCGTTCCTCGTTCCTTCTCCGACTACACCAGATCGAAAAAACTTGTTTGCCAACGAAATCATCGTTGGCGACTGAAAATTTTTCCGACTCCTTGTAGAAAGGCCAGTATTAGTTAGCGGCGTAATCCCCTCCTCTCATGCAAAGATCCACGGCTCATTTCCGCTCGCGGTAATAACGCCGCGCGGCTCCGCATAATAAGCTTTATCGATCGGCCAGCCGACGTATTATACTCGCATAAAGGTGGCAAAACCCGGCATGAAAATAAATTCAACGCGCGCCGAGCAAAAAAGCGTCGACTCGCGCAGTTTTTTTTCCCTTTTCCAGCCCCCCTCCTCGGATTAACTGCGCGGCTCCGATTCCGCGATCGTTTTTGATACTCGGCAGGTGACGCCAAACGGCGCGAGCCGAACTGTATTCTCCGCGCCGCGGGCGAAGTTCTCGTTCCTTGCGGCCGCACACACATTTTTTACGTCTTCCGCGCGAGCGCCAAATTGAATTATGAAAACGGGAGAGAGAAAGCGCGGAGCTGGAATCGAAGACCGCGACGAGGGAGGGAAGTTTTATGCGAGATTCCCTTTCTTTTTTTTTTTTTTTTCTTCCTGCGAGTCTTCCGCGGCTGAAGAGCGCACTTTTCACGCTGTACGGTTTTTGCGATGAATAAATTTTGTAAGAATCAAGCGGAACGAGGTCATTTAGAGGAGTATACGGGAGCTTTCTTACTGTTCAGTTTTCGAATGCTGGAGTTTTAGTTTTTACAATATTTTTCGGGCTCGATCCTCGGAATTGGATTTTTATTTGACAAAACTTTTTAGGTTCGGATTGCTATGTTTTAATGCAGTTTTAATAGGATTGGACTTGGACTGGATTATTCATATATTTTAAAAAGTTTTAATTAACAAAAAAAAAAAAAAAAAAATTTTAAAAGCTTTCGCGTCATCGAACTTTATCACATCCGCTATTTTAAATCTTGTAATAGTATATTACGATACGTGTGACCTAAGTGGCACTTTATTGCACGGCGCAGTTGGTCGCGCAGTGCAAATAAGTCCACTTAGGTCACGAGTATTGTATACTATTTTATAGCTCGTGTGACATAAACCCGTCGCTTCTTCAAAATTGTAGAAATTTTTGAAATCTTTAGTAAAATATATCGGAATTAACTATTATTTAGAAATATATTTTATATTAATTTAACCTCAAAATCATGTCTGACATGATTATTCAGCGCTCGTGGTATAAAATACATTACACCGAGAAAAAAATTTCATTGTGATATATAGTGGCATTACTTTTTTCTTTTATTCTCGTGAATAAAAACACATATTTTGAATATTTTAGAACTTTATTGTCGTTTATTACGATCTATAACTTAAGTGAATTCATTATTACACAGTGTAATAATGAGCTACTTAGATCACAGAGATAAGCGTGACTTAAGTGCGGATTTAGGTCACACAGTGCTATAAAATAATAAAGAGAACCTGGAAGTTTTTAAGTTTATAACTCCAGAAAAAAGAATTAGTAAACTTTACAAAAGCTATCTTAAAGTTTGCGAGGGAAGCTTTAATGAAATGTTTACCGATTGGTTTGATAGTTCGTATTTTCAGAGCCGTTTGTTGATCTTACTGTTGTATAATTCCTTTAGTAACGGAAAGTACACGATTTAACTGATTGATTGAAATCTCATGTAAAGCAGAGAGATTTTTCCTTTATTCTTTGGAAAAGAGAAGAATTAATTCATTTGACGGATAAATTCTAAATGACGTTAAAAAATAATACAGATTAAAAGTCGATATTTGTTCCTTTTACTTTTTGGACTTTTTAAAAAATAACTTTTTTAAACTTATTATTATGCAAAACATAATATTACTTTTTATTTTATTTTTATACAAATACTTATTTAACGTATTTCTCTTTTTTATATTACAGGTGAGTTACAAAGTCTGGCACAAATCTTCTTTACTGCGTAAGTTTAAGTAAAATATTTAAATTACATCCCCTTATATAATACTCAGTAATATAACTAAAGAAGAATGATACTATCAAAGTGCACATTAAACTGAAGCGTCGTACAAAGTAAAATTCGAATACCCCAGATAAATTTCACTAGCTAACTTTTACGCTAATACAACAATAATTCACCGAAGCATAAACTAGAGAAAGCCAAGCTCGAAAAAAAAAGTCCGGCCAAACAATGTCACGCTTCGAAACTTCGAACCGTTATAATGACAAAAATTAACCCCAACAAACGAGCGCGCACTAACGGAGTACCGGCGAATTCGCGTTTCAAACCATCGCAACAGCCGATGGCGTTTAATTTCACCGCGCGGCGCGGAGTAAAGCTCTCGGCCCGAAAAAAAGCGCTCCTTCGTATAACGGATTCGCGCTTTATACGTCTGCGCGCATGAAAGGCTTGGATTTAATCAATGGCTGCCGGAGTGGTCTTCCGGCGTAAAAGCTCGACTCTGCTCCCGCGGCCAGACGCGGGAAAAAGGGAATAGTGTGTCGGGAAGGGTTCATCGGCGCAGAGGCATACGCGATGACTTCTCCTCCGGCGGGAGTATAAACTGAGGCTTTAGACTTTGTTATACGCTTCCTGACGTTTTTTTTTTTCTTTTTTTTTTCTAGCCCTCGTTTAAAGCTCTCTTAGTGCCCCTCTCTTGTTATATCGCGGACTTATCTCGCGCGCGGAGGGTAACTCTCGCGTATTACTTTTGGCTTTCTTGAAGATAGGCTTCGTGGCCGTAAAAAATTTTAAGCCCCCTCGAGATTTCCGTGGATTCGAATCGCTGAATTAGACGGACGGAAGCCGCTTCAATTCGGATTGGCATTATCAAAGTTGATTTTTAATCCGTTTCGTTAAGTATTTCCCTTCAACTGTGGCTTGGGTCGCGCTTTAATTTACATTTTATAAATAAGAATGTTATAAAAATGGGAATTATTATAACGAATTGGTCGCGTTAAGAGGATAATATTAAAGAGTACAAACATTAAAATCTCTCGATAAGGAAAGGCTTAATTTTCTTGCGCCAAACTTTGCATAATAACGTTTCACAAATCTCCGGCACGTATTTTAAATCCTCCGCGATAAATAAATTATTCATCCATCCTTAATTTCTCGCCCATTTATCTTCGCGATTCATCATTTCCCTCTTTCCCGCTATAACTTTTTTCCTCGTCGATATATCCAGCGCCGCGCGGGTAAACTCGGGATCAAAGCTCGCGAAGTGCAATAATCAAATGTACTCGGCTGAAAATCACGTTGCCGCGGAGAACGTGCTCGTATTGTTTGCCCAGATTTTCAGTCTAAAATTATCGGCGATATGTACACGCTGATACAGATGTGGTGGGTGGGGGTGGTGGGGGGCAAAATCCGGTCGACCGTAATTTTATTACTCGGCCGGCGGTCGAAATGTAGAAAGTCGGGATTTGTTTTCCGCGAGATTCAATTGCATTTTAATATTGCGCTGATGTGTCCGCTCACGTGGATTTCTCTTTTTGCATTTGCGGTAATCACGCGAGGGGAGGGGAGCTCGGCGGCGCTGCTCTCTCGCCGAGCGAACAAATATCGAATCACTGACGGATATATTCATTTGCCCGCTGAAGCAAAAATTTGCCGCGCTTTGATTAAGGAAAATCCGTTGCAAAAGAAATTCCGCTCTTTCATTTTGAGTATATTTTTACCTTGGATTTGCACGTAGCAGAATGACGTTGCTTTTAATGACGATGGCATGTCAATCCATTATATAGATGACAGACGTTTCTATAAATAAAACAAAAATCAACAGTAATTTCAAAGAAACATTGTTCAGCCATTCTATTTTTACAAATATAGGTAACAAATGATGATTCATGAATTAAAATATTGCACGATCCATCTTCATTTTATTAGATAGAGAATTTAGTATTATTTTTGCGACGCAAAGGTAATGGTTAAAAATAAAAACCGAATCAATAACGTAGTCCAATCAACTCACGATCACCGAACGAGAACCTATACACTGCTAAATTTACCTTTAATAGAATTATGTCGCAAAAAGAAGCTCCTTTTCAATCCTCGTTTCTTTAAAGTTCTTTCACTTATCAGTCGAACGGCAGAATTCGACCTGTCGATGAATCGATTGGATTTTCGTATTCTCTCCGCCGAGAAGAACGAGGCAACCGAAAACGAAGAAGAGAAGGAGGTAAGACATCGTTCTGAAATCTGATATAGCGAAACTTGGTGAAATTGAAACAAAATTACTCGACGTTGCCTGAGCAGGGAAAACAAGGACAGTATTATCTGATTCGATTACTCTGAAGGAGGAGTGTATTGTGCCTTTCCTCTTTCGGATGATGATTTTACGAAGCGCGCAATTTCAAGTACTTGTTTTTTAAACCTTCTTCGAAGCCGTTTTTTAGTAACGAAATATTCTCAAGTGCAATACTTCAAAGTTCTTTATTGCAGAGATCACAGAATTTATAAAATAATCGTTTATGTAAGTTTGGCTGAGCTTTATTTATAAGACGACTAGAAAGTTTTGAAGTCTGTAACGTTTTTCTGTAAAGAGCTGCAAATAGCTGTAACATTTCTCGATAAAAAGAACGCAATTACGGAAAAAAATTAGTCCAGACCAATACATTGATCTTTTTTATCAATAGCCATCTTCAATTAACATTTCAGTACCAACATCTCTCGCTTTCAAACAAAAATTCGCGACGCCAAAGTTCACTTACTCTCCGTCGAAAGAAAAGAACCTTTTAACATTTCGCCCGGAATACCAGGGCGAACGGAGCGCATTCAAGGAAGCGCCGATCTCCGCCAGCAACAATCCTTCAGGCAGAACAGAAAACGGAAGCCGGAAAGGCGCGTATCAATGGCTGGCAAAAAGGCCAAGTGTCCGGCATCCTCACAAAAGGACGAGTGGCTCGAATAAGATGCTGCAGTGCTGTACTCGAGCTTTTGGGAGACTGCACTCCGCGCCGTATAGTTATTTACGTCCCCCTCGCAGAAGCGTCCGTGGACGCACGCAGTAAGCCGGAGGCAGAAGGGAGGTGTCTGGAGGCGACAGCGAAGAGAGAGAGAGAGAGAGAGAGAGAGAGAGAGAGAGAGTCCATGAATCAGAGCGGAAGGGAGAGATATGGGAGAATCGAGCCAAAAAGGCTTCTTCTCGCGCTGGGAACAGGGGAGAAAGCGCCGGGTTAGAACTCCGAGGCAAATTTTGACGGGAAAAACTGCGTCTATACGGAGGTGGATGCATTTGTTCGGCTGGTTTGGGTATCTATTTTGGAAATGGCTATATACGATTGATTTAAAATTATGCCCGATTTGAGTTCGAGCCATTTTAGTAAATTTTCGTGGATTGAATTTCATGAATATATTTTGGTATAACATTTTTATTTATTTCGTATATAGAGAAAGTAGTTTTCATGAATTTCCATAATTTATTGAATCTTTACGGGATGAAGGAATTTTTAGAAGGATTGATTATTACTAAAAATATATACTACGTTTTTTAAGAGATTTTATACTAATTTTTCTTATTTTTCGCAGTAGGAAATTTTGGAATTTAGATTGGGTACTATTTGAATTTATACAGAATTCGGATTGGATTTCGATTAAAGATGTAATACAATGAAGATTAGATTCCATTTGGGTCTCGGTATTGGAATGTATTAACGGGGCACTTATAATTATTACAAATTCTAATTACTACCACTTAAACTCAAATAGGAACAAACGATGCTCAAACGTTAAAATATTAAATAATATTTACTGCCTAGAATCTAATCGAAACGGAATCTTATTAAAATTTTAAATTCAAAAAGGTTTTTAAGAAACGCATCGTATAAAACTAGTATATCTTAACAGATCACTTCAGCAAATGAAACTGTTATCAAAGAATAAAATGATTCCTTTTGCAGAGGGAGAGGGAGTTTAATACTTGTCTCAGCTTCGGAACTTTTAAGTAAATCCATTGTGAAGCATGATTAAGCGCGAGTAAAAAAGGAACGGCGAAAATTCGGAGCGCAGAAAGCCTGAAAAGGAGATGTATGTCGCAAGGCGGTAGACAGGAAACGAGCGGAGGAAGGAGAAAAAGGAGGAGAAGGCCGGGCCAGAGGAGGACAGGAACGAGGACGGGAAAGGAGAAGAACAAGACGGGGGGAAAGCTCCGCAATGCCGTGGAATGCCGAGATGCGACGAGTCAGGTGCTGGGCACGATACCAAGCCGGGCGCGAGTTTGCTTCGGACTTTATCTGCGAATTTTTAGTCGTTTACTTCTACTTCCTTCGGCAAATCTTTGCCGATACTCGTTCGTTGATTTCGAATTTGTCGATTCGATTAAGGTTTATTGTTATCAATGCGGGATTTTCTCTTGTGCGTATTCAACAACGAATCTGCTGAAATCTGCGTGGAGTTTAATGTATATTGATAAGGTACACTAATTGGACAAAAAATAATATTCTGAAGAATAGTATTTTAAATAATCTTATTTAATTATTTAATTAAATAATAATAAGCTATAAAAATGTTCTGTTTGTATTTAATCTTTTGTTACGTGTAATTAAAATGATTAATTAAAAGTATTTACGTTATTAAATTAACGAAAAGTGTTATGTTGCAAAATAAATTGAATCAATTTGTGATATTTTTAACGAATATTATTTTTAATTACAACAGTTTATTTGTACAAAAAAACTTAAACAAGCAATTTTACTGAATTGGAGCGATGCAGACCGTAGAAATTTTTGTGTACACCTTTTTACGAATATTCGGAAATATTTGTTTGTTAAATTCCATATGCCTGTTTACTCTACGAAACTTCCAATCAAAGTCAATGTATCGTTTCATGAAAAAGGTTAATAACCAAAAAATATAGCGCTCGAAAATAAACATGTGCTTGCCATTCTTAATTCTTAAAAGGATTTCCCAAAAACTAGAAAATATTGAAAATTTATTTGAACAAAGACTCATTTTGTCCATTTTGAAATATATTCTAAAAATTCTCTTACTCCTTACTTATCTTCGTACTTATTGGATACCCACTGATTTCTTTGTAAAGCGAGGCGTGTCAACCTTCGAGTTCCTGATTTTTCACGCGGGGAGACGTGCATTGTGATAAATGATGTCGGCTTAGCCAGGACAACGAAGAATTTTTTTTTACCTAAAAAGAAATTTATGAGGCGTGCAGAAAAAAAAGATAAACAGAGATTTTGTTAAAATCGCTGTTATTACCGGCGAAACGCTTCGAAATGAAACGATTTATCAAGCGCATGTTTGATTTTAACTTCGGCAATTTTGTGAGTGATGGCGGATCGAGTGCACCTATAGATGTTTCGTCATGTAACCGTTGTTACAAGGAATTATTTAGCTTGTGAAGCCAATTCAAGCAATGTCTACCTGTGTGTTTAATCCCGTAACAAGTGATGACAATATGGAGTGATGCAGATTACAATGTTACAGGAATTACTGGAAGTTGTAAATCATTCGTTTGTACAAAGTTAACAACCCGTGTTTACGCACAAATCGATTTCTCGAATTGTTATAAAATAGTAATGGCTTTTCTAAACTACATTTTTCCGACGTATAAAAAATTTCAGAAAGTTTCAAGTCCGAAATTTGCATTTCAAATCTAACGCCACTTAATACTTTTTTTCCTTGATACCTCCTATTAAATAATCAAATTCAAATACATTAAAATATTAAGTATATAAACAGCTATCTTTATTTCACACGTTTCGCAGCCCTGCCCGTCTTTGAACCGTTGATTATTTTACACTTGTTCACTTCCACCCTCTTTTTCCGTTATTCCAAGCTCCGCGCTATATACGCACATGTCGTAAATTCTCGCAACGCCTCGCTGTTTTAAAACAGTGTTCAATTATTGGATTCCGATATAACACAGCGCTCCGGCTATACGGCAACAAGCGCGAATGCAAAACTGCGAATGAGAAAAGAGTAGACAAAGAAAGCGAAAAAGCGTGACAAAGCGGCGGAATGAAAAACAAGCCGACGGGGAAAAGGAACGAGAGGCGCGACGATGAAAGTCACCTGACCGTTAATAAGCAAACAAAGCCGTGGAATCACGCCCCGAAAGAATTAGTTAATTTGTCATTCGTAAAAAAGCGTAACTCCCCGCCGCCGCTCTCTCTCGTCAATTTGCGCCGCGCGAAGAAAACGCCATTCGTCAACGGCTTTAAGCACAGCAGACGCGGCAACGCAGTCGAATAAATAAGTAATGTATGCGCGGGGGTGTACACAGCGGGAGGCGGCGATATAAAAGCGCGGAATAAAACGAGGCGCGAAGATAGCCGGAGAGGGTGCATCGGCGCTCGCGATTACAGTCCAATGAGAAAGAGGGAGAAACGGAACTGCATTCAAATTTTACGACTGCGCAATATCCGTCATGCTCGCGGATGTTATATACACGTCGGAACGATGGGCAGACCGCGCGAACGCAGTTTTCTCTCTCTCTCTGCAGGGACTGTATTTCTGCGATCGGCCGCTACTTGTTTTACGGCCCTCGTACACATATATATACCAGGAACGCGGGGTAATAAAAAAAAAAAAAAGAAAGCGCGCGTTCTTATTCGCGATGATCCATAGCTCGCCGACACTCCCGAGAAACTTGTCGAGATGATTCCGCGACAACGGCGCCGCCGCGAATAAAAGCCGCGGCTTATCGGCGCTGCTTTACTTTCTGCTCCACGCTGCTTAATCATTGCTTTTACTCGAGCCAAGTTTTTACTTCTAATTGTTAAAGCTCCGCCGGGTAAATAAGCGTTTGTAATTAAAACTTTGAACTTCAGCGGTTTTATTGTTTGCGGTAACGAGGATTATCATTAAATTTACGCTGCCGTTATCGAATTGAAAAATTAACGTTTTCATCGGCGCGACTCGTTCGTTTAATGATTGACTTGATTATAATAATTACTTGAACGTATTGTCATTAATAAACTTTGCCGTGATTAAAATCATTCGGTAATTATCATTTTGGTACTTTCTCTGTTTTCAACCTGATTGCTTTTGAACACGACTAACTTCATAATATTTTAATTTGATAATTTGTTAATAATTGTAATATTCATTTAGGTTTGCTTGTAACTACGAACCTTGAATTTTGGTGAATACGTAATACGTTTACCTTTAGCTTTTGCATGCAACAATAATGATGTGGTAATACGCTAAAGCAATTACGCAAGGAATTCAAAATGGCTAATTTCTTTACATTAGTGCCGACCCAGTTATTTGTACATAATATATATTGTACTAACGGTTGTAGATTTTACAAATTAATAGTCAAAGGAGCAATTATAAATTACCCTATAATTTGACTACTAATTAACGTACTCGGATCTGATTGTGCGTGAAAACATTGGTGTTAATTGAAAATGTATCCTCGAAAGATTTAACCAAAATGCAGCTTGATGATATTTAATAAAGTGAACACAACACACTTATAACCATAAATTGTATAAATCGCAGAAAATCGTCCATATAGTCGGCACGAAGCGTAAAGTGATCAAATTTCAAGCAGAAGAATCATTGGTTACCTGAAATTTACTGCTTAATTTAAAGGACCGCTTCAAGCGCGATTTGAAATTCGTACGCTGTACAAATTATCATAATAAATTTGAGAATTGAACGTCGTCATGAGCTTATAATTAGCATCCCGAATGATGAAATTTAATGACATGTGCATTTTTTTTAGTGTTGATTATATTGTGCTGTTATAATGTCCAGTGGATCGATTATATACTGAGGATGAAATGGTTTCCTTTCAAGCAAAATTGACGAGAAATTTATATACTGGATTTATTAAAATAGTTTCAAAGCTGAATGTTTTAACAAGTAATTTGGATTTGGATATGGATTGACTTTCGGGTGTTTGAAATACGTTAGGAAACTGTAAAGTGTAAGTAAAATTGAACGTTATTAAGGATACTAATTTGAAAGTTGCGTTACATGAATATTTCACAAAATCTACAATTTGCACGTTCTATTAACCAAATAAACAATAGTAAAAACTATTCGGTATTTTGATTTCCTAATCTGTTATTCCTGTTTCCATAAATTTGGTGTTTTCTAAAGAGGTATTGGAGTTGCCGAACTAATATTAAAATTTCATCAAATATATATGCAAGCTCTTACATAATTTTAATAAAAATGTAAATCTTCTTTACTGTTTGTTTCATCGCGCAATAATTACTGTGGTGGAAAACAATCATGAACAAAAATAACTTCTTATACCTTGTAATAAAAACAAAAATTACAGGTCTTCGTTAATGTAATCAATAAACCTTGCACCGATAAAAAATCCTATTTTTTATAGTTATTTTGATTTTTTTAAGAACTTAGATAGACAGACGCAAAGTAGAACAAGGCTAATAAATAAAAAAAAAACTAGGTGAATTTTATAAAAGAATAAAACAAAATACAAATAAGAAATTCAATCTATTTTTAAATTCAGGCAGAAGTACACTTAGGTAAATCTAGTTCACTGTGTACTTGACATGTCAAAAATATATTCATATACTGTATAAGTTTACAGTAATAGCTTTTGAATGAATAGTATTTTCTTAATTAATATAACCCCTTGACTGTCTATGACAGATTTATCCGCAAAATTGCTACAGTAAATGGACAGTGTAACGGACAGTCAGGGGGTTAAAAAATTCTATAAATTAATTTCGTTCTACCTCTAATCAGACAAGAATTTCGTAAAGCTTATAAATTGAATGACAACTCCAATCAAGACCGAAATCCAGTGCCCGACAGGCGGTTTTCATTCTTCACGGAATTGAATATAAATGATCAAACACTTGTCACCCGAGCGGCCTGCATTTCGATTCGTCAAACTCTTCCACTTTAGTCGCCCTAATCCACCGGCACGGGGCACGGGAGGATTAAACTCCGTCACGTCGCCGTGTCGTGCCCGCTGACCACTGCATAATTGATGGGGCATTCTTCAACCCCAATCCGGATTTGACGTTGCGTTTGACGCAAGTGCCACCGGTAGGATATCGTCAACGGCTCCTTCCAGAACAGATGTTGTTGGGACGTGCCGGAGAACGTCGCTGGAATAGACTATTCCTCATCTCTGCGGCTCGACGAGCAAAGATCCGTTGAATTGGGTCGGGTTTGCTTGGTAATTATCAATTGGGGGGCTACGTTGGAATCATTGACGATTCGTAAATTGTGAAAGTAGGGGCTTGCTTGAAAATTAGGTTTGATACGAATATAACTTGGGTACGAAAGTGCTTTGGAACAAGGTAATCTTGTTAAAAATGAATCCGACTCGTTGTAAAGTTATTCTCTTGAATTGCAAGCCTTGTTAAAAGTTGATCTACGAATTCTGGTAAAATAATTTTAATTAATACGGCAATCCGGATATTATTACGTTAGCTGTGGTATTAGAGATAAAGCAACTTTTCTTCGAATGCCTTTTGAAGTGCTTTATAATTTTTAATAGAAGTTAATTCCAAAGTAGAGTTTGGAAGGATCGTTAGTAAGCAGTTACGTAAATTAGCTGTAAACATCATGAAATTTAAATAATGTAAACATCATTCAACAGCACAAACTTGCCGCTACTATTTAATACTTAATTGTTGCAATACAGAGTATCATACCTGTATTGGTATTTCGTACAAGTTTGGATCTTATTGCGGTTTCATTAAGATTCTCCTAGACCGTAATCTTCGAGAAATCTCGGCTTCTGATAGTGACCTTGCTTCGTAACTTATTCATCGCTGTCAGAACTAAAGTACCAAGCATCTTTAATTGAAGTAGTGTAGAACGTAACAAAAACGATGTTAATTATTTATTTTATTTTGTAAAATAGCTTGTATATTTTAAAGCAGAAATAAACCACACAATGCACATTACGTGCATACATATATAACTGCGGAATTTCATTACCCTCCGAGTGAGATTTTATCGCCTAGGAGATATACGTTGTGCAATATGAAGTTATGAAATTTCTTGCCTCCTATGTTATATAAGTCAGTATTTAAGTTTACTTCATATAATTTAATATGAATCTGTTTTTGTTGCAGGTAAGCAAACATCCAGTTCCATTTGCGTTTACGAAAGAAAATTGGGATCGTAGGAGTCAGGTAATATAAAATGTACATTTTTATGAGACAGAATCGATCGATGTTTATTCCGCAGTTTAGAGTTTAACGAAAATACAATATTACGGCGCTAATACTTGAAAATATCGATTCTTGCGTAATGCATTACAAAATAAACAAAAGAATTTCTAAACATCACACTTTAGAATTTTAAACCTCGAGAATTTCACCCAGCTGCTTTTAAATGAAAAAGAAATAAATTCAGAACAAGTCTCACGGTATCCAATCTAGCTAGAAATTTAAGTCCGGATGTTCAGTGCTTTCCTTTGCTAGTCCTTTGAGCGCATCGTATTCTATGAGGATGGCGATGCCTTGTATTTAAAGCTGGTATGAGGTTCGCTTTAACTCCCCCCTCCCCTCTCTTCCTCTCTCACTCTCTCTCTCTCTCTCTCTGTTTCTCATTCTCTCACTCGCGAATGACGTTTGTTCCTTCTCATTCCCGCGGTAACTGACACTGAAATTCATTTTCAGGTGAGAGAAAATCAAGCTGCTGAAAACATCTTTCGCGAAAGTTTCATTTCCTGCTCAGGTTAAATTAATATCCTCGCCTCTGCTTTTCAAAACAAGGGAAGCTTCAAAGTGTGTGAAAGTTTTGATATTTTAACTAAAATGCGTTAAATTGAATTAGGGATCCGAATGTATTTTCATCGAAATTATATAAAAATCAACACAAGCAATTTTGGTAATCTTATTAACTTAAATGTGATTCGAACGAATATTTTTTATTTTCCTTAAAGATGACTAATCGCGCAAATACTCACGGAAGTATACCGTGACAGACGTAATTCCGCTTAATGCCAAAATCGAAAATAATTTAAAGATCTTCTTCACTTCCTTATAGCCCCAACCTCCTTTATCTGTTTTTTCACTCTTACCCTTCCTCGATGTCTAATAGTCCCTATTTTTCACTTCCTTACTACACGTCCTATCTCCTCCGACATCTTTCTCCCACTAACTCCCTGACTGTCCCCATCATTCTTTACTCGTGTAGTTTAGTTAGTCCGGCGCTATTTCTCGACTTTCCCGTTACTTTTCATTTTCCTCCCGCCCTCCAAGCCCTCCATATCCCTGTGTCTCCTCGGGGCACGTTTCTTCCTAAGTCTCGGCTTGATGCCGATATCGTAATGGCGTTGCAGAAAAGCGTTTCGCCGAAAGGCTCCCTCTGCTTCTGCAATTCGAGTCGATGCAGAGGTAGTCCTCGAGGAGGGGAACGGGAAGTGGAAGCTTATCGACCAATTGCATCCAATACGTTAGAAAGCTTCCTCGTGCTTCTGCTGCTGCTTCTGCTGCTGCTTTTGCGCGCTGCCCGATCCTCCAATCTAGGAGTGTCACTGTCTCTTCCTTTCATCCCGCTCTCTATTTCGACGGTCGGCGTATATATACGCTCTCGTGTATACTTGCTCCTGGCTGCCGCTGCTTCGCTACCGCGCCGCATTTAGATTTCTTCTTTATGTACGTCGAACTTATTAGTAAATGTATCCCCCGAACCGGGGAAGAAAAGTTTTTGCATGTAAGCCGAGTTTTCTCTCCCTCCCCTCTGTTGGCAAGCGAGCCCGAGGAGCTTACCGCGCGCGCGGCTTTGATTCTTAAGAAACTTCAAGTTCCCGCATTGCTTTTACGACTATGTGTAATTAATTCCGTATAACTTTGTTTTATTTTTCGTCGGCGCGTTCCAAAAAATAAAAAACATAACGTAACATCTTTGCTTCTTCAGAATTTCATTTTCGATTCATTCGCGTGCGCAATCTTTTTGCACGAAGAAACAACGGCGAAAGGCTCTCGCAAAACTATTACGCGCAAGAGCTCTTGGAACTTCAATGTCTTATTAAAATTTACAGTCGAATTTCCATCCTCTATACAGATTCTCAATTTAATCTCGAAAGCAGCGCCAGCACTTCCTCTGACCTCGTCCGCCCTGCAATCTCTCAAATTTGTCGATTCTCGGTATCCTCCAAACGCAGCACTCACTCGAGGCAAGAGAGTCTCTCGTCCAGACAGGTAGCGTTTCCGTCCAGACGATTCGTCCCCCCGCCGCGTCTTATCCCGGCTTCCCACTCGAGACAAGCTCCTGAAGTCTATATACGCTCTCGCGACGACGACTGCCGCCGCTGCGCGAATTGTTAGCCTGCATTTAACCCTTGGCGCACTCTCGAAACCGGCGGGCGGAAAGCATCCACGACAGCGATCTGCCAGGCGCAGACGTACGTAAAGAGTGCCGTGTATGTGTGCGAAAATGTAGCTCGGACGTCGGTGTATACGTACAGCTGTGCGGCTAATGGCTTAAATATATCATTTTGGCGAACTTGTTCGGTGGCGTTGATTAGTTGAACTCCGCGGGAAGTTTACGTATGCCAGGGATATATATTCGGCCGAGTGCGTGAAAATTTTCGCGATCTATTTATCGGGAATGCCAATTAAATATGCAACAACAAGCCGAGAGCTAGAAAATAATAGATCGACAATCATAGCAGTAAATAATTCTGGAGCGAGAGAGCCCCAGAAACGCTTCGTCTGCTCTTTGACAGAAGCAATGTTCGCGGTCGGCGCTGCGCCGGGAAATGACGAGATCGAGAGAAGGGCGAAGAACCGCAGCCGGTGAATTTAATTGGCTTGCGGATACTTGGCCAGGCACTCGCAATCATCTGCCTTCGAGTGCCATTCCTCCCCCTGCGCTCTCTCTCTCTCTCTCCATTTCTCTTTCTCTCTCCGCCGCCGTTGAATAACAAAGATTTATAGAAATACACGGCATTCCGTTCCGGGTCGGATAGAAACCGTAGCGAGGAGATGATTCTGATGGATGTTGCCTCGCTGGCGCCAGGCGGTAACCACGGCTCGGGACACTTAAATAAATTTCGCCCGGGTTAATCTTCATCCTTGCCCGCGGTGTCTTGCCAAAAAGTTCCCTCGATTCTCTACCTTGCTGCCTTTATCTCGACGCGGCTGAAATATTTCGTAAATGCATGGCTCGCCGTTTTTCATTGCGGTGCGCAGAACGTGTTTGTCAATTTTTTTTTAATAATTTTAGATTACGCTGATGACGGCTACAACAGTTTGTAGAATTATCGTGTAGACGAAAACTAATTTTTCACTTTAGGTAATAATAATGTCATAATAAAGTTGTTAACTTTAAAATACACAATGCAAACTAATTCGTAAATAAACAATTCGTAAGATAAAAATCTATTTAAAAATAAAACTCATCTTTGTCTTGTGTTTTAACAGTTCGAATTTTTTGTGACCTTACAAATCATTTTCGTTACTTAAGATCCCCTCTGAATACACGGAAAAGAATGTTAGTTTTGACACGCATCCAAGTGAAATAAGCCTTGAAATTCATGCTCTTAAAATATCACGTTTTAGTCTATTTCTACTCTTTCTCAATCTAAATAAATCGTTTGAGGATCATCAAACTCTGTATATTTTGTCGTCATCGTTTGAATAGCTTCTGAGCGAAAAAAAATGTCAGAAACAATAGATTTTTTGGATCAAATTCGAATATTGACGTTTCATAACTGCAAATAAAATATTTTTCAAATGAAGATTCTATGACAGCCTCGAAATTCTTTAAAAAATGAATTAAAACGCCAGCGGTACTGCTGTCAAAATAATGTTATATTCTTTGGTATACACTACAATACCATTCAATGATTTATTAATTAATTATTGTCTTGACAATAGGAAAATGTTGAATCACATTTCCTTTCGGCTCAATTTCAAAAGTATAGAATATAGTATTCATGCTATGTTACAATAATGCTTAAACATTGACTATACACCCTCGACTATACCCCGTAATAGCCATTATTGTATTCGAAACAAAGAAATTCGCTCGTTCATCTTCGTAACCTCATTTATTAAACATTAAAATTGAAAACGAAAAATGAAATAGCCCTCATCAACAATTCATGAATGTGCCGCGCGGTTAGCTTGATTTTTTTCTTTTTGCTTCTCGTCCGGCTGGGAAAAATATCTTGATCCAGGGACGAGGGTCGACGCATACGAAGCGTGAAAAAGTCGTAACTTCGACAGGGGCAAAAAGACCGAGGGCCATTAAACGGTTAATCTACCCGCGATAAAGCAGAACGTTAAGGGAATTACGGGTAATCGCAATCAGGGAAAAAGAGAGAATGGCGTAACAAAAATCCGGGAAGCGCATAGCCTTGCGCGTCCGCTCGTCTGCGATTATTATTTCCTCGCGGAGCTTTCTAAGTGTCTTGTTGAGTAAAGGTGAATTCCGCCCTGGTGGATAGAACAAAAATAACTGTCTACGTTTACGTGGTTTTTGCTCTCTCGTTTCCCTGCTGTTACGTTCATTCTTTCACGATCTAATAAGTCGCCTTTATGAAAAGCAACGAAAATTTGGGCTTTAATTTTGAAATAAAGATATTTTATCCACGAATTATGAAATAATTATATAATGCAACGCATTAATAAAGCTCTTTCTCATATCTACCACAACAAAATATTATTTTGAAAAAAAAATCCAGTCATCAATAACTATAGCACCTACTTCTTCTCACCCAGGGCATTTCCTCCCCGGGCCTTTTCAATCCTAGCGATTTATCCTTTGTCTCGCAGTTCCGCCGTAATCCCCTCCCCCCCCCTCTCGATCGACGAATTCGAAGAAAAATCTTCGACGTCACATCGAAGAAGTTCATTTTCTCCCCTCCTCCCTCGCCCCACCGTGACAACCGTCGCGAGGACTCCGAGATTATTTCGCATCCGACACGGACTCGCACGCACACGCGCGTGCGTATGTATACATGTAACATCCGTCGATGTTTTTGTCAACGCGCGATATTGGGTTTCCATCCAATTTCACGTCCTTTACGAGCGCGCGTCCGTCTTCCCTACGTGCACATAACGTGTTTCCTCGAGCTTGATTCCCGCGTGCGGTTATATATATGCAGCGCAAAGGACAAAGACCCGCGCGACGCGCGCTGTTGCTTTTTCACCGGGGGACGTCGGGCTGTATGCCCGAGGATGATATTTCAAGTGCCTCGAGACGCTGCGTCGATACGGGGAGGGGGGGACTGCCTTTTATCGAGGCCGCGGTCTGCGCTTCTATAATAGCTTCTCGACGCGCCTCGCTTTTTTTTTTCTTTTTATCAGCGGCGAGGGGAAGTCGGAGGGGCTCTGGTGGCCAGTTGCTTTGGGAGTGATTTTTTTATCTGCGTATTTTGCGGCCGGTTGAATCGGTGTGGGTAACGAAATAATAAATTTACGATTAGATTTTGCGGGGCGACGTAAGCGCGCATTATAATGCTGCTGCAGCGAAGGCGAGTTTTAATTCAAACAACGAGAATTTTACGACGGCTTCATTGTAGTTAAGACTATTTCATTCAATCTTTGTAATAAAAGCAAACGTTCGGACTCACATCAAATATAGTTCTCTCGCGTGTCCTTCTATTACTTGTGAACTGTGCCCCGTAAAAATTTAACTCGATTCAGTCCGGCTTTATACGAGATAAAAATTGAGTTTTAAGCTTTGAAAGGCGCTCGCGCTTTATAACTCGTATAAAAATTGTTGGAAACTAATCAAATTTTTATGAGACACACACATATATATCGCGACTAGGCCAGCCCTGGTTAGCTTCAAGCCCTGTCCTTTGCAAGCAAAAAGATTAAAAATGTTTTACAGGCTTATCGAGTGGTTTTCGACGTGATCTTGTGAAGGTTCTCCTCGTGAATGTAAGGAGTCAAAAAACGTAATTATTTGTTTGTAAGTAGATGTTTTCTTATCGCAAACTTTTATAGAGTTACACGTCGTTGATACTTTCTGCATTTACATGAGTATTCTTTAATAAAGCAATCTCGGATTATACAATTAGATAATATATTTACCTTAAATGTCATCAAGTTCTCCGTTAATTTAGTTAAGCGCAAAAAACAATTATCAAAAAAACTTCAAGTCTTCACGTTTGCCGAGCAAATAGAATCTTTGCAAGGGCTTAATTATCGACGGAATTCTCGAATCCGCCAAGACGCAACAACGATCCGCCTCATCCACTTAACCCGTATTCCTTCTCAAAGTTTACCTTTTTCCTCAGCCGCACTTAGTCTTCGGGGCCGCGGTAACGCTTCTATTTAAGCTCCGCGAGCGGCGTGTATTTTCCAGCTCGGTTTTTATTACGCGCGCCCTAAACGACCACCTACGCTTCTCTCTCACTCTCTCCGCTTCTCGCCCGGGCTATTTATTTGCCTCAGTTTCCTCTTTGGGGCATCCATTTGTTTTGTATCGAAAATGAGGGGAAAAAAGCGCGGCCGGAAGAACAGACTCGAGCACGAAAATAGACGAGAGCGCGCGAATGTTTTTCTTCGCCGACCTCGACGGGATTCGGGGCTGTTGCACTCTCGATCGGAACGTATACACGAGTCTATATATATATATATATATATATATATATATGTACCGTGCGGTAATAGGATTGTTGACCGCTGAGGTTTACCACTTTTTGGCTTTGCTTATCCTTCCAAAATGTTACACTGGTTATTACATGAATTATTTTAAACAGATTATAGATTATTTCAATTCGTAATAGAATCGGGTAAAAATAAATTTACAAGATAAACGTGTCATTAATTAGCGAAATAAATTTTGATTAAGCAAAATTTAATTAGTGTACATATTCACGCTAATTTATTTTCAATAAGGCTCACCTTATTAGTTTATTTAACTCTTATAATTAAACTTATTAATTTCGTAAAATTCACAACTTTAAATTATTTCCCTATACCGAAGCCAATTAACATTCATAATGGCCTTTCGCCGTGCAATCCCCTCGCCAGTCTGCCTTATTTCGCAAACTGCGAAATTTCCATTAAAAGTAACTCCCGGCCAAAATCGCGTCCGAGCTCACGTCGCTCGAAACGTATATTCAACGGGTCACAAGTGCTCGCAGTCGCATCAACGCCCGAAAGAGTCGCTCGCTCATCAGCCCTCTTGGCCCCTTTGAGGCTCCGCGTGTCAGCCCGGGTAAAAAAGAAAATCCAAATATCAAGTGTTTGCGCTCCTCCGCTGAAGTGCCCCAAGGCTGCGGCCTTGTTAAAGAGCGAGGATCTGCTCGGCGTGTTATTGTTTGAAGTAGAGTCGCCTAAAAAAAGTTCGGCTAATGAATTATTCCTCGCCTGCTGAGCCGTTTCGGAGGCGCGGAAATTTTACTCTCTGCCGTTAAGCGCCGTTCGTTAAACCGGTCACGCGTCGCTGATCGTCATTGTAAAGAGGGTATTATCGCAACTGTATTTCGGATTTTTTCGGCACTCGTTCCGTAACTCATTGTAACGCTCATAATACAAGCATGATTTACGATTGAATTTAAAAATAACGTTCCGCGGATATTTTATATAATATTCAGCCCTAACGACTGACGCCCTCATCAATATTAAATCATTCAATCTCCCCCCGTCCGCCGGCCTCTATTTATCAAACTCCTCCCATTTTTAAAAGCCGGTAACCTAGAAAAATGTTCGCAACGCACTTAGCTCCTTGCCCAGATCGTCGTTTCAGCAGGCGGGTAATAATATCAAGGAGTGCACGCGGCCCGTACAATCCAATTAAGTTCGAGAGCGCGGAGCAGGCAGTCGTCCTCCTCCGGTATAAGAACTAGCCTTGAGAATGGATTCGAGATTATTTACTTAGGGTAAAAAGCTACGGTTAAGCGCGCCGTCGGCTCCGTGGCTCGATCGATGTGCCGCTGTGTGTCTCTCGCGCTTCGGCAAGTTTCGATCGCGCGCGAAGCGGCCCGATGTTTTCTTTAGTCGCGAGCTGCGAGGGATTTAATGCATTTTACTCAATCGCTTTTTCGTGCCGTTCCTTCTCTTCGTTAGAGTCTGCTGTTGACTTTCAATTTCGATTGAAAGGGTTAATTTTAGTTATGAGTACGTCGTTTGGAGTAATTTAATAATAGATTAGATTAAACATTTACGACGCAGACTTTTTAAATTGGTTAAAAGTAATAACTCGCTTTTAAAGCCGCTGTATCGCAATAGTTTCGAGCATTTTACTTTATATCCTTTCTAACTTGAAGAGATCAACTAAGAATAATTGCCGTACAACAAGTCGCAAATCCGCAAAAACTTCGCCAAGTCGTCAAAAAGGCATTACCGCGCGGATAAATCTTGAAAAATAGCTTAGAAGCTCCCTCCTTCGAAAATCAGACTCTCGAGGTGCGTAACAACACACCTGTCCCAGCTTAAAAAAAATGAACTCCCGGGGCCGCGCGTCTCCTTCGATTTCCGCTATTTCACGCGGCGAGCAGAGTGTCTGCACACACGTGCATCGCGCCTAGCGGCCGAGATAACATTGCCGGCGCGAGAGAGGCGCCTTGTATTCCGACGCGCGACTGATGCGAACAATTCGCGCGGGCCATCCGTACGCGAAGCAATTGGATTCCCTTCAACGATGCCTCATGCCGAATCGAATATCTATGCAGCGCGGTGCACCTCTGCGGAAAGCGTCGCGAGCTCGATCGCTACGAGTAGGCAGTTACATACACTCTGCAAGCTCTCGTTCGCTTCGAACGAATGGAAGATGCGCCGGCGGGGAATTGAGAGGGTCAAGCGCAAAGAGAGAGAGAGGGGGAGTTTGTTTTCGAACGGCTGCTTGGAATTTAAGTACCGGTGATTGTTTCGAATGGGGATTGGAACAGACACGAGTGTTAATTAAGGGAGCTTCAATCTTGGAGGTGTTGGAGGAACTTTTTTTACGTATTTTTATGCAAGATTACAAAAAATTTTGAATTTTTTGAAAAAAAAAAAACAACTGATACTCATTATCATATGGAAATAAACACAGCGGTCAATTTAAGAAATTTACATACAAGCGAAGGGAGTGCAACTAAAATAAAAGAGAATTTACATTTTGAATCAACTGAATTAATTAACTATCGTTATAATACACAAAGATCCGCGGTTCGCATTACACAAAATAAAGCTTCTTAACTTTTCTAATTCAAGATAAACTATTTGAAAAGTTTAAACAAACAGAAATCAAATTACCGACCTCCGAACAATTTTTTCCGTCACTTCCACCACGAAGAAGATGAATTCAACGAGGGAATTTCTCGTCGAATATCTGCGATGCCCGGCGTAGCGTCATTCCGCAGATCGCCGACATTTAAACCGGCGGAACAGCCCCCCCGTCGGGTGCACCCCTTCGTTCGTGTGCGAGGCCTATATATATTCATCATGAATGAAAATGTCATAGGAGCGTGCGTCACGCGGAGCTTTTAGCGGGCGAGGATAGCTTATTGAGAGAGAGAGCTTTGGCGCGACAAACGTGAATTGATTTCTCCGCGCGGGATATAGAGTGCTCCGGTGCTTTCAGAAGTTAGTTTATTTTGTAAGGAATTTTCGATCGAAATTTCGAGCTCGCCTTTTAAAAAATTTTTAGTTGCTCAACAGCCGACGTTTTATCTTTTGAGGAAAGCCTCTCGAATTTCGCAACAACGAATGAGTTGAAAAAGTAGTATGCTAATTAGGCGCGGAAAAATAGTTTCCACCTGACAAGTTCTTGTCGAATTTCAAATGATAAGTGTACTTTTAATGCACCGAAAAAGAGCATTAGAACATACTTTTTTTGCACAAATCAGTTAATGCATCGAGCGCTGCGCGCATCCAGTATCTAAGAAAAACTGCAAGGCAATCAATGATGGATGGATGGTCTTGAACGTGACAGAACACTTTAAGGACGGGATTCGCGTTGCGGAAAGGTGACAAGTGTCATTAATTATTTAAAAACGTATATAGTATTGTTTTACACCTTTTTTTTTTGCAAGAAGACTTTAAAAAAAAGTTTGCGAAGCAATTGCAAACAGTCGATAAAATACTTCGTTCGTAACGTGCCGGAGATTAAAACGGAGGGGAGGAGGCGCGGCTAATAATTTAAAACGAGCAAATTGCCAGCTGATAAATCGAGCGGCGGATGAATCGGAGTTTCAGCATATTTTCGAAACTATAAAATAAATATGTCTGCCAATTTACCGGCGCGTGTACTTTAACGGGCGCGAAAACCACAATCCATTAAGCTTGTACAAAATCGGAAATGAAAACTTCGGGCTTGTGCGAATAAGCGATGCATCATAAATTCATTATCGGCAGGAAGTTCGCTGACCGATCTCGAGCGCTCGATCAATTACTGCTGGACGTTTCGCCGTTGTTTATGAAGCAAAGTTCGAGGCATCGTGAACCAGTCGAAGTCCGTTTTCGGCTTCGGAACTTCTACTCACGTAGGCGTCTCTCAATCCCGCTCAAGATCAGGCCGCGGAGTTAACTGTTTCTGCAAACAGCTTTTGAAACTCGTACCGAACCACTGTTTTTTACGTATTTTTCTAGTCTCTGCGTTCAAAGGATCCAACTAATGTACTCGAATCATCAGTTTTATAGTTGCGAGTTTTAAGAACGTCTGCCAGCAGCAAACAAACGCCGTCGATAATCTGAAATGGAAAATTCGCAGGATGCACAATAAAGATAGAAAAGGAGGAAGAGGAGCAGAATGCAAAAGCACTCAAAGTGGATGTATTCTGATCTTCTGGATAGATTCTGATTCTTCGCTGAGAAGCGCAACTTTCTTGCTTTCTACTCTGAGAATTATTCATGCAGCGAGTTCTCGGATAAGATATTTATGTATATTGCCCGTCCTTATAAGTATAAAACTTCTGCCGGACAGATTTTCTTTTTCAAAGTGACAAATTTTAAAAGCGACTTGCCGCGACATTACACCTTATTTGAATTTTCGGTCGCTAGTTGCTCTCTCGTGTTGGACGCACTGCAATGAAATAATGGAGATTTTAATTTGGAGTGCAATTTTAAAAGCGAATTAGCATTCTTTATTATTTCAGCAAGCGGTGGAATTTTCTTTGCTCGGGCCGAAAAATGAATAAGTCTTTTGGCACGGTTTCAGACGCGCTGACCAATTACTTTAAAGGTGACCGCTTGTTAAATACTTCAATCTCACGAAATGGTTTACACGGAGATTAATATAATTTATACTTGTATAACGATGTAACAATTTGTTTACAGAATCTACTTTTTTCAGCTGCTTTTTTATTCATTTACAATTTGATTATTTTTATTTCTAGTTTCTATTTGAACTGCCAGCTGGCTTTCATTTAATCTCCCGTGTAAACAGAATTCAAGAAAAGATGTTCCATTTCGGAAATCCACGGATTAATTGAGCGCTCATTTACAAACGAATCCTCGCCGCCTAGAGAAATTGAAACCGAGGCGGCGGAGGAGAAATTTGATGTAATCATACTTTTAAGAGCGTCTGCGCTCTTTTAAATTTTCATAAACACACAAATAGACCGGCAACTAAGCGCCGGCAAATTGCTTTGTAAAGTCCGCGGAGGCGCGCAACCCTTTTAAAAGGCTCTCCGCGTAATGAAGAGGCGCTCTCAGTAGTCGTCGGCGTCGTCGTTGCCAAGTCCTCGGCGAAATCAGCGTCAAAATAAGCGGCGAAAGAAAGAGAGAGAGAGAGAAGAAGAGGCGTCGGTCCGGCAGCGAAACGAGGCCGAGTGGAGAGATATGATGGATCGCGCGAAATTGAACTAGTCGGATTCTTTTTCTCAGTTGGCTTCTTTCGAGTTTAAGATTCGAACAAGGGAGGAAAATCATTTGTTTTCTAAGCTCGATGACTCTCGGTGTTTTGGAAAAGTAAACAAATTTTAGGTGAGAGAACTTGAGGGCTCGATCTATGTGGAAATTGCGGAACATTGTTGATGAAAGCACATGTTTTAGTGCTTCATATCTTCACTGGAGTATCGTTTGGATTGTTTGTAAAATAAGTTTAGTTTTGGCGCTGATTTAATTGGGGCACGCAAGAATACCTGAAGATCGAATACCATTTCGGCACTTGTTTCCAAACAAATTGTTATTCAATTATTAAACACTGTACCCTACGTCAATGATTAAGATAGCCTTTTGCCTGAAAGTTGAACAAGTCTGGTTTGGTACATGCAGAAGCCCTTCAAAGTTTTAAGGCCAAGTTTTCGCTGTCTGAAACTTTGAAAACTACCGAGATAACCGCAACGATAATCAAGTAAATAAACTTGCAACGACTCCCCCTCAAAAAAAAGCCTGCTTCTCAACAAGAACCAAACATCTCGCAACACCACCCTTTGACCACAAATTTCCCTCCTACAAGAGCCAACAACCCCCGCAATTCGAAAGGATATAGAGCGGTCAAAATAATGGACTCGCGAATAACGGCGCAAGAAGGCTCGCGGCTCCTCGCAGATAAAATGCAGGATAGTGACGGATCGGCCGGTCAATAAGTTTCCTTCGACTCGGGCAGCGTGTTTACCCCCTCGTGTGCCAGCTTGGGGCGCGGCGGGCTACGCCTCGACCCTTTCGGGCCGCGCGCGCGCGAGAGAGCATCTTTATCTTCTCCTCGGGGGTGCGATTAACTCTGATTTACCTCCGGTCGTGCGCGTACACACGCGGAATGGCGCCCGCGCTACTGCACCGAGAGCTATCAGAAATTGCCATCCGGAGGAGGGAGATTAATGCCCGGGCCCGATATTTATGCACCCTCGAGGAGGAGGGCTATACGCAACATCAAAGACACACAGACGCCTCTTTTCTGCCCTCGCTCTCTCGGCTTTGCGTCGGCTGCTTTGAGATCGGCAAAGGCTGCGGACGGGCTGAGAAAATTTCGCCGCTTTGTACATTCGACGGCTGGTGCGCGGGATGTGAAGGGAGTTAAGCTGCACGCTCTGCCCGTAGTCGAGGATAAAGGGAAATTTGGATAAATGAGGAGTGGAGTTTGATAAGTATATAGATAAATTGCGAATGAATCATTGGCAACTGTTTGAGCAGAAGAATATAGCCGCGAAACCGGGTGGGATGTAATAACCTTGTTTGGTAGTTTCGGGCCCGACTATTGTCATAATTATTATTACGATAAGCCATCGATTCAAATTTACCAAACTACTTGGAATCTACAGTTAACTTCGTAAACTACCGATACGGATGTATTTCTCCGCGCAGGAACGAGCCGCGGATGCAGTTACAAAAGCAATTTATTATTCGAAAATTGAAGATCGCGGAGATTTGAATTTATGCGAGCGTTAATATAAATTGTTCGGTTTTTCGCAAAACAGCAATTAACCAAAAAAGACGACGACTTTTCGGAGAAGGAAATCTCTCGTGCAAAATAGTCTTTAACGAGAGCTTAATAAGTTCAGGGGGTATAAAAAGGGAAGAGGGAAGAAGAGCGCTCCAGATTTAAAAAGAGTGCGGGAAAATGAATTATAAGTCTTTGTACCTCTCTGACTTGTGCCAGTATTTCCGCTCGTTTGTCCTGAATAATATTTTCGAAAAATTGCAGCGCAGCTGCTCGCAAGGAGCTGATTCCACTTGTTTTTACGGCGCTGGCGGGATGTGTACGTAATGTATATATATGCGAAGCGATATTCGCTGAGTTATACGGCTCGGCTCTCCGTATATATTTTGTTATTATTTGATTTTCGAGGGTGGAACTAAATTTTGCAATTCGGTGGAAAATAAATGGAAAATTTTTATTGCCGCGTCGTTCATTGAATGCGCTCTGGAGTGAAGATAATTTTCGGTTGCGCATATTGAGTGTTTATGGCTTCATTGTTTAAATTTCTAGAGTATTGTTTGTTTATTTTTACAGATTTTAAGTTATTGGTTAATAAACTGATGAATAAACAATCGACTAGATATTTAAATAAAAATTTTTATGCTCCCGTCATTTTTGAGAACGCGGATAAGCTAAAAATATGGTGAAAAGATTAACGTTCGACAGTGGAAAACAGATTTTCACGAGAAACGACAGGCTCAATCCGTTTTCCCACAAAATAATAAAAGTTTAAATGCTGAAAGCAGTTTTATCGCTGATGCTTTCGTGCAGAGCTTTCAAAACAATCAAAACCTAGTTTTAAACGAACGAATGTTCAATTAATTACTGAAAAAGATTGTGCCGCGGACTTTGTGTAGCTTGTAAAACTAGTATTGTGGGAAACGCAATAACATTGAAATATTGTTGGATTAAAAATCTTGTGCATGTGAATTTGTACACGGAGAAAAAAATTCAGGAAAAATTACAAACTTTTTTGTAAAGTGGTAACAGACTTGCCGTAAGCCAAAAAATGACTAGACTTGTTAGTAAAATTTGCCAAACTTTTTGTAAATTTTACTAAAAAGCCTAGTAATTTTTCCTGAACTTTTCTCTCCCTGTATATAAAATTTTTCATTTTTATAGAGAATTTTATGAAATTATTAGTTTTAAAAATTTGCAAATTCTGATAAATACTATTGAAAAATTGCAGCTTAACTCGGAAATATATGAATATTATAGGGTAGTAATCATAAATTTAAAAAAAGCAGTTAACAACTATTCCACTCTTGCTCTAGATGCCTTATTGCTGGGTACATTTATGATTACATTTTTTAGCCCATTTCTGATCCCAAATTTTCAAACGTAGATATTGAATTTGAAATACAGCAGCTACATATCTCTAAAAATGATTACATTGCATTTTAATATTAATTAATTCGGGATAGACAAAACCATAGTTGAACAGCGAAAATCCATTCAACGTAAAACCGCATCTTTGCCACAAATCCGCAGTGCCTGTTTTAAAAAATCAGCATTATTACAACCCGCGCGATTTCGTTCAATAAATATAGCACTAAAAGATTCATTGAAAAGTTTCTTTTCGCATACACGCGCCTTACGTTATACAGGAACTTTCCTGTAGTCTGCGAGCGGCAAAACCGGAGGTCTATACACTCCGGCAGCGAAAAGTTGGCAGCGCTTCCAGATTTTCGTCCGCTCTGGCTCATCCCTCTACGTGTTTGCGACTCTCTTTCTCCCTCTCTCTCTCACTCTCTCTCCGGTGCTCGCCTAGTAAGCAGGTCGAGCACGCGCTCGTCTCTTCCGGCTTCCGGCTCTTGCGTTAAAGGAGGACGTTGATCGAATCTCTTCGGGAATCTACGGGTCCTCGAGGATACGTTTTTCTTCTCTCTTGCGACCCTTTTTCCTTCGCCTGCTGCTGCCTTTTCAAATGGCCGAGAGAACAGCTGGCGACAGGAGCGATGATTTCTTTTTTTTTTTTGTTCTCTTTTCTTTTTTGCTCTCTAACGATGTGCTTCCTTTTCTGCGCGATGAAGATCCCGATTGCCGATTAGTCACGCCCCATTGTGTGCGTGTAAATTTCCTGCCCGAAGGGCTGAAATGGAATCAAACGAGGATGGTTCCCGGGAATTTTTGATCTCTCGATTGCTCGAACCTGACGTCGCAAGCTTGTTGTTTTTCATTAATAACGAGAAGGATATAATTTTTCTTTTTGTATTTTGCGACTATTTGTCTGTAATTCAAATTGTAAATTCAATTGTATTTCCAACTACAAACAGAGTCTTTCCCATTTTCTATTGAATTCCTGTTTATAAAGGTGATTTAACGAACGCTGGATCAAAATGTCAATATTAATTCGCATTTCCATCAGCGCATCAAGCCAATCGCATGTCCATTTCAATTACCGCCGGCTGGCGAGCAAATCAACGCGATCGAAAAGCAAAAAAAAAAAAACTGCACGGAGAAAAGATAGCGGAAAAAGTGCGAGTAACGAGCGAAAGAGCGAAGAGGGGAAGGATAATGCCGTCGCGTAAACGTAGGAGTGTTCAATCGGTCGCCGTATCAAAACTGCGTTACCCGCTAATCCTGCCCCGTTAAGCTTTTGTATTTTCGAGCCTCGGGCCTCTCTCGGGCTCGTAACTCGGATTAAGACTCGGACAAATAACCCGAACCGACACTGTCGGCATACTCGATTAGCTCCCACTCGATAAGCTCGCGCTCATTCACGGCAAACAATCGCTTTATACGGCGGGCGGAGAGGATACGAAAAAACCTCCTCGGCCGTTACGGCCGCTGCTTAAAGCGATTGGGATTTATAATTTCGGCCGGTGCAGTAGGATGGCCGCTGTTATCGAATGCGCCTCTCGTTCCGATGCAGTTAGATCGCAGCGGCGCTTCTTTTGTTTCCCGGGCTTAAGTACGGGGAAGATCTTTTTTTTGTAATTCTGGAGGGATTAAAGCGGTAACGAATGTATGCGTTATAGTATCGCGTTTACGAACTGTTTTAGTTCGGAACACTTACTTTTGATGTATTGGGACTTGAAAAAATGTAACAATGGCTGCCGTTCGAATGAAACAAAGAATAGTGCAACTGGTTTATCAGAATATTTTATTGTTTGCTTAATACAAACAAACAACTACTTCACTTCAATACCAGCAATAATTTAACAGATTTTCTACGCAGCCTCCGAGCCCAACAAAGCGAACAAAGCGAATTTACAATCAAGCACAAGTAGTGTAATTTCGAAAATTTCCGCCGTAATGAGCGAAACTGCGTCCGCGGCTAATCCGGCCAATCCCGCGGCGAGAGCCGCGGTCGAACTTTCTCCCATCCCCCGCCTCTGCAGTGCGATGCATAAACGCGCGATGATATTCTTATTGCGAAACTTTTCAACGACGCCGTTATTCGATCTCGCGGCTCCTCCAAGCTCATTTATCGATCGCCGAAAGCCGCGAGTCGGCAAGCAACCCATCGGACAGCGTAAACTTGGCAAGTGTTTCCTCGAGAGAAGCAGAAGACGCGCGAAGGGGAGAGGAGATACGGAGCGGTGCGTCGTCCGCACTTCCTCGGATTATCGTAATATGCGGAGCAGCGCCAGTCTTGCAGGGACCTCCTTCCCTCTCTCTCTCGGTTCTTTTCATTTTCACAAGTGCTGTTTTATGATTTTTGAAATCTGCTGCTGGCAACTCGTTCCTTCGTCCTTCGCGAGCTTTCTTTATTGTGTCGCGCGGAATAGGTTACGGGATGAGAGTTACGTTTGTTATACTCGTTTGAGCATAAACGTTTACCGTCCTTGAATGAACGTTTTTTTTTTCAGATCGCGAGGTGGAATACGTTCTACTTGCTATTTCAACGTTTGGGATTCAAGCGGAATTCTGGTGTTGAACGATTGCTTTGATTTATTAGATAATTTCTAATTTGATTTACTACAGTCAAGTGTAAACTGATATGTTATTGGAACTTAGCCAAATTAAACGTAAACTGATTAGTCATTAATAATATCCATTTACAATTGTACCGAAACGTTAACGAGCGTAATACAAATATTTTGCAGCGGTGCTAATATCGTAGAATAATTATTGTAATTGGTTTATTTAAAACAAATTATAGCCTGATAATAATTACGTGTTCTAGTATAGCATAAATGACCAAAATATAATAGCTGTTGATGAGAAAAGGAAATCTAAATCGAATTATCGGAAATTGTTTGAATTGTACTTTTAAACAAAAATGTTAATTTAACTGAACCTCCTCAAACAGTGTATATATTGGTAATCTAATAAATTTTTAATAAAAAAACTTCCCGGGCCCCGCATATTCTCAATTCTCCCCCGTCAAAGTATCAAATTCAGCAAGAACCATCAGCCGCCGTCACAAAGTTTCTTCCTCGGCGTTTGCTCTCCCTCAAACTCCCTTCCGGCCTCCTCCCATTCCCACCGAACCTCATCCCGCGTCTCTCCTCGCGTCGCGTCCGCGCATCGCCGGACAGTCCGCTCTCGTCTCGCGTACACATTTTCATAAAGTCCGCGGCTCGCGGGAGACTCTCGCTCGCATACAAATCGCGCGGAGTTATACGAGTGGCGAGCCGTGTGTTGTAAATGCGAGATGGATCCGCGAGCATTCGAGAGAGAGAGGGATGTCTGCACTTTTCGAGGACTATGACCCGCGAAGTCGTAAACTTTATACGCGCCGCGAATGAGGCGCGAGCGACGAGAGAGAGCTACGCGAGTCTGCAATATTTACCCTCCGCTGGCGTTCTCCGGGGACGAGCCGGCCGAGACAATGCTTTTGTCTGCTTTATTGATAATAAGCTTTTAGCGCCGAGTGCGGGGGAGGAGGGGGAATCGGCGCTGATGCCAATGCAAATATAAATCAGGGACGGTTTGTGTCTTTGATTTGTGTCAACTTCCTGAAATTCCTGATGCGAGAGATATGCGCAAACCGGACCATAAAGATGCACGTAGAAACTATTTTCGAACGAGGCACATGTGTCGCGTGCCCCTCGAGGAACACAATAGTACAGAGAGCCGATAACAAGGTTAGTCATCAAGCGCCCGACGGAATCAACAGATTTCCGATACATCTCCGCGGCGCACAATGCGAGAGGAGTGACTCGATACGCGCTTCCCCGCCATTACCGCGGCGGTATATAACAAGGAGTCGACGACGGGGCCAAAAATTCACCTCAGTCACTCCGGCGTCGTGGCGCGTAACGAGATACGTACATACACACTCGCCCGAGCTCGAACACTACGACACTCTACACAGTAGCGACGATTGCTTCCGGATCAGCGATTCGGTGGGTCACGGTGACGAGGCGCGCGCGACGGTAACGAAGCCCCGAGCCAACTTCCATTCTTCCGCGGAGAATGCGAGAGAGCAGCGCCTCGCGAGCGCTCTTTGCTTTATGCGGATTAAAAAGTTCACTGTATTACGGGGGACGTTTATGAGGGATGGCCGGGGATTCAGGGTGATTTAGTGGTTTAATCAGCGCGCTTTACTCCTCAGTTTCCGTAAGACTTCGCGCTGTAAATATGAGTCCGAAGCGAGAACGTCGTAATTCGTCTCTCGGCTCGAAGTAAACTAACTGTTTATTCCGCCAATCGATGTAACGAGAAGACGCATTACGAAGCCCGTAATCTTTTTGATGCTACGCTTTATTTCCGCGAGCGCGCTCATCGTCTAAAGACTCCTCGCTCGATCGGAAAGCATATACGCCAACTTAGCATCGAAGCGCGACTCCATCAAGACAAGGAGGAGAGAGAGAGAGAGTCTAATGGACAAAAAGCGATGATCATCTCCCGCGTCCATAAAATCCAGGCGCGAAAACGACGCTCCTCGCCTCCGCCGAGTATATAACGAACGATATATAGCGGTAGTTCTTTCCCTCGCATCGGACGCCGCGCCGATTCTTTAGCGATCGCCATTAACCTCGATCCTAAGGCTTTACGGCGGGCGGGCACGTATGCGCGCGCGCGCGCGCGCACTATTTACGAGCGGGAGAAGAACCGCGGAGAGAGAGGATCGCCTCGTTTGCAGGCGCGCGCCGCGTCGCTCCTAAGGATGACGCGCGAGAAATGGTTAGACGCAGCGTAAAAAAGCCGCTCGACGACGATCTAACGAATGTCGCGCGGTAAACTTCGTATGTCGCGGAGCGATTCGACGCCGGAAGGCACGGGGAACTTTCCTGAGACGCGTGTATTCGCTGTTCTCGCTCGGGGAACGATCGGGGAGAAGTATGTACGGGGACGTGGCTCTGCTCGAAATACGAGTGGTTTTGTCGCAATGCATGTTTACTTCTGCGCTTACTCGTTTGGTATTCGGATGGAAAAAATTACCGACGTGCACATTAGCGCTTTGAAAATCCGTATTTTCGCGGAACTTTTGTTCATGCGAATAGACGATTTATTCGT
Source organism: Ormyrus rosae (assembly GCA_035047165.1). Classification (NCBI taxonomy): domain Eukaryota; kingdom Metazoa; phylum Arthropoda; class Insecta; order Hymenoptera; family Ormyridae; genus Ormyrus; species Ormyrus rosae. The sequence goes on from JAWWML010002673.1 coordinate 43,036, forward strand.
TAAATTTGGGCAACATAGAATTTAATTTAAAAGTTGGCGAAAACATTGACAGCGGAGAGAGGGAGAGAGAGAGTATACATTGGCGAAAGCACAGAAAGCGGAACATCCCCCCCGAAGTAGAAAACTCAACAAATCGACAAATCTGCGTTACATCGCGCCGAAATGCATACAGCAGCGAAGCTCGCAGTTAAAATTACGGCCCCGACGAAAACAAACTCTCCGCTCGGCGGACATGCTCGTATACAAAACTAACTGCCACCCTTCTCTCTCTCCCTCTCTCTCTTTCTCTCATCAACGGAGCAAACGCAATCAACGAGCCAAAGTTGCCGGACTCGCGTCTTTCTCCGCGAGCCGGGCAAACAAAGGAAAATAAGGGCGAACGAAAGTCGAAGAGAGGAGCCAGATACAATTGTTTCCGATCGTCCATTGTGCCCTCTTTCCACCGCCTTAATCTAGGTGCGTTCCGCCTAGTATTCCGATAGCGAAGCCAATAACAGCCAGCGAGGCATCGGCCCTTTTTCCGCGCATTGTCTCTCGATCGGGAGGGGGGAAAACTCCTTTCCATTCGGCGAAGGATCTAATCGTCCGGCGAGCTCTTCTTCGGCCCGCAAAATTATGTAGTTTGCATCGCTATGAGTTGAGCACTTCCTGGCGGATGCTTCGGCGAGAGGGGAAGCTCTTTGTGAATCTTTTCTCGATCGCGCCCGAAGAAATTCTATTACCGCGAGAGACTCTTTTTCCGCTCCGATCCCGAGGGACTTTTCACTGATACCGGTGAAACTTGTTCGCGGCGAACGGAACCGAAGAAACTTCTTTTGGTAATTCCGAGATATCCTGGCGAAAAATTAATGAAACCAAAGCGCCTTTTTTAACGGCTTTTAAATCTTTTAGTGAAAAGCGGATGTGGATAATTGCGTACAAGAAAATTCATCAACGCTTAAAGATGATATATTTTATTTTAAACTTAAGATCTAATACAAACTGAGAGATCTTGGCTTTTCCGCAGAAGGAAAACGAATGTTGTTTGTTTCTCGACGTTTTAGTAACGACGCAACGCAATTCTTTTTTTTATAATAAATAAATAAGCCTCTTAGAACTCTTTCTCTTTTGAATTTAAATATGTTTCTAAGAAGACCTTTTGCCTTCTTGACAAAAAACTGCTCTCCTTTTCGACAGTAAAGAGAGGTTACCAAATCTTAGTCTACCGTACGCAGGTAAACCTCTTCGTTTATCTACTCGTGCCTCTCCTTTTATCGAAATATGTATTCGGTGGAGAGGATTAGCGATCCCGAACGATCCTCTTTGTTCGTCGTGCGCGAGATCGAAATAATAATTTTAATTTTTTTTTTTTTTTTACGTCGACGTACACAATAATTTTATTGTGTTGAATTGACACCTCTTATTCCAGAACAGCGGAACTGGGAATGAAATTTTTGCTTCTCGTAAAAGAATTTTAAAATATTTTCAGGAATTTCAGGGATCGTAGAAAGTAAAGGTAGATTAAAACTGTTTTGCTCGTAATGTAAAACTTTGAAGCTAGAAATTATTTTTACGCGAACATACGTTAATTTTTCAATTGTTCTCCGTGATAAGAGCTTAAAACTATTTAAAAAGTTATATAAAGCCGCATTTAGAGAGAAATGTAAAATTTACGGTTTATCTTACTCCATGCTCTTGAAATAAAAAAAAAAATCACACCAGATTACGAAACATTCGAATTCACGTGCACTGCCAAGTATGCACTACGGGTTATTTCGAGCAGTCGAATAAAACGGCACTTAATCTACCAAAAATTCGCGAACTCGTACACGCTCTTTAAAGCAGGACCAAAAAACCAGTCTCGGTCGTCCACTTTTTTCGCCGCGCTACGTAGCAACGATAACGCAAAAATTAGCCGCATGAAATTGGACTGTGAAAGCCATTACCCCAAGCGAACCTCTTGGTCTCCCTCTCTCTCTCTCTCTCTCTCTCTCCCCTCATTTTTTAGCCGCGATTCATCGTAAATAACGCACTCCTGGCTGCCGGCGCTCCGCGCGTTCCGGCTAACGAATTACCATAATACGCTCGTAAATTATGCCGGTACGTCGCTTTCGCTGGCCCCAGACGGTATCGCCGAAAAAATCGGAGAAAATCCTCTGATGTGTGATTTTCCAGAGAGGAGAGAAACGGCCGAGGGGAGAGAGCGAGCATTTTCGGCGAAACTGCTAAATAAATGCCGTTCGACCGTTATCGGCACTTTTTAATTTTTAATCGCCCCGCCCGAGCTGTAGTCTTTTTTTTTGTTTTTTTTTTGTTTTTGAATTATCCGATTATTTATCGAGCTCGGGGATTTAGGTGAGCATTTTTGTTGTTTTTAGTTCTGCTGCGTGTAAATTATCGAGGGGTTATTATTTTCAGTTAGCGTGTATTTATCGCGGCGCGCAAAAATTATTTCAATCTGTTATTTAGTCCAGTTTGTATTTATATTAAGGATTCAGTTACAAATAAGATGTAAAATCATCACGAGAATCCATTAGAGATAATTTTCTATTGGAAATAATTTTTAAAATTATCATAACGTGTTTTTTGTGTTACTGAATTTATTACGTAAATGCTATTATCTCTAAATATGAATAAAATTCTGTAAGAAGAAAAGCTTTTATGTGCCCACAATGAAGCTTGTATTTAATTTGATTTTAAAAACATTTTGAGTGGAATAATAAAACTTCGTAAATATTCAGGCTATTACATGAAATGAACAAATGCATTTACATTACTTTTTCTTATCGATTTAATTTTTGTTTTAAGCAAATTTTTATAAACAGACAATAATGTTTTAAGAAATGGTTTTAACATGAAAAGTAATATTTAAAAAAAAAAAAAAAATTTAATACATCAATGTACATTTATTTTATTAAATAACAATTGTTAGTATAAGTAACCAAATAATTTCTGTGTATTTCTGTGTATTCCTTACAAAAATAGAACAATAAAAAATCATGATTTGAATATCAACGCAAACAAAACAAACAAAACACATTGCCAAAAGCTTACTAACGAACCCGTTGTTTTTTTCTCTTCTTTTTCATGTCCGCCACGTTGCGCCTGCAAAAAACACCGAAACTCATCGACAAACGATCTCCTGGTCCGCGGTTGCTGCTGCTGCCATGGTGATCCTGTCGCGGCGATGGACGCAATGAAAAACACACCGCTGGCTAACCTACGATCGTTAATTGCATTACCGCGATTCCTCTCATCATAATCCCAAAAATAATCCCGCGCTTTTATAAATTCTCTCTGTCTCTCGCCTCTTTTCCGACGCGTCGCATTTTCCCTGCTCGTGACTCCGGCTTTTTCTTCTCGCGTCAATCACACGCCGCGAAATTCACGCACTGTCGCGTTTTATGATACGTGCTTACTGATGTTTCAATTAAAACCCGATGTATTATTCGCCGCGATAATTAACTGTCTTTTTTTTTTTTAAATCGAACTTTTATCCTCTCTCGTCGATCTCTCAAATGTTAAAAACGCGCCGCTGTTTGTTAATTAAATCCTTGTAAATTTGCATGAAAATCATTCGAAATCATGCCTCGTAATGTTCATCCTCTTGATTGCAATTTTCGTTGCTCGTTCTTCAACCGACGACGCGCCGCGTTAATTAAAACCTTAACGCCGCATTAAAAACGCAATCCGCATTTCTGCGCTGCTTGCTGCTGATTGGACGGCGATGCGGTGCAGGTCTGTTGGCGGGCACGTTGAAGACATATCAGCAGGCGACCTGTAACGAGGAATGGATGACGCTCAGGTGCCCGATCGGCACGAACATTCTGGTGACGGTGGCGCGTTACGGTCGCGCGACCGTCGACAGCAGCGGAAAGTGCAGCACCACCGATCCCATGATCGCCGAGAACCTGCTCAATACCACTTGCGACTGGCCTAATCAGGTATTTATACATTTATTTCAGTGATTATTTCTATTCTGATCAATTCCATGTAATCTTCTACTGGAAAGTGCTATCATCAGAGTCCAAAATTTATTCTTCTATCATAACGCGTGTAAAAATTTTTTGTACGGCAGTAATCTTGTAGAGGTGCCGCATTGGTACGGCAAAATAGTGTGGTGATATTGCCGCTCTGGACACTTTCTTTCACTTTTTCCGTATTTTTGAAAATCCAGCATCTTACTACGGCCTTAGTGGGGCCCTGGTTTAGGAAAAATATATGGAAAACTTTTTACAATCTGGTCTCCAGTTTTGTTATAATATAAATAGCGCTGGAAGGTAGTGGCCACCTAGTGGCCTCTTTGCTAAAGTTTTTCCCAGACTTTCAACAAAATTATCGAAAGCAATTTATTTATTAATTTATTTGTACTGTGAGAGTGTCCAGAGCGGCACTACCGCCACACTATTTTGCCGCACCGGCACTATTGCCAGACCACTGCCGTACAAAACATTTTTACATTTTTTCACATTGTTACATAGAATGGAATAATTGTTATTATTTGAGTGAAAAAGATTAATTATTCAGTCGCGTATAAATATCATAAAGACAGTATTTTACACTGTCTAGTAGAAATTATTGCGTTTGGTCAGACCAAAATTTAACGTTCTTTGGTTAGAATTTTTCATTTTAAATTAAATTTCATTAATCAACAAGTCTTGTACCAGTGCTACTGCATTAAATTAAAACGTCCTAAGTTTATTGAGTTCAAAAAAGGAGAAAAACTTATTAGATAACATCCAGTTTGCAATTTTAAAGCAGCAAAAAATATTCAGTTTTTGCCAGAAAGAAATAAAAACAAACGCCCTTATTGTGTCCAGGTGAAAAAGTGCTCTTAATAGTTCAAACTAATGGGCGATTGTTAGCACGAACACAATTAAGGAGAAATGAAAATCGTGTACTTTGAAGAAGTAACAAACTTGAAATATGCTTGTCTAAAGGTAGGAAGTTGGCGACCGAAAGGGAAGGAACAAAAGAAACTATTAAAATCCTCCAAAAGAGAGCCGTAACGCCGCAATTTCGTCCCTTTTTATTTACACTTTTTCCTTTCCGCCGCTCGACGCATTTCCTTCTTTCGTTTTCCCCCCTCTTACCTCCACAGACGGAGGAAAATCGGAGTGTCCTTTCGGGTCAGTTGGCTTCCTGACCGCGCGTGCGCGCGCGCGCCCGCGAAGATTTTAAGCGACGCGCGTCGCTTTGTAAAAAGAGAGAAAAAAAAACGAGGTGTATAACTGCGGACGAATTTAGCCCGAAGAAATTTCCCGCTGGCTGGGCATACAACCGGCGACTTTCCCGCGGCTTTTTCCCCCCGCCGATTTGCGTACGGGACACGCTGCTCCCGCGGCTGTTTCTCCTCTGCGCGCTTCTTTGTCGCGGTCCTCTCTCTTCTTTTTTTCTTCCTCTACCGCTGCGCCTTCCTTTTTCGCAGTTCGAGTGAAATGCTTTTATTATGTCGTCTGTTACAGTCATTGTTCCGGCTTGGCTTTTGACGTTCTTCTCGTTTTTTTACATTTGCGCCGATTTTTATGACTTGTTAGATTCATTAATTGTACAGAAAAATACAGTTTTTTTTTGGTGATTCGTAATATCAAAATTGTTAAATGATAACATTTTTATTTTACTATAAAGTTTGCTGTAAAATTTTTACTTTTAAATGAAATCATGACTACAATTCATTTAAAAATTTTATGTGAAATTTTCGATTTTCGAATATTAATAACTTTCACTATTGCTTTTTGTAAAAAACATGCAGTTTGAGTGTTTTATTACTTTTTGTACACACATACCAGAATTCATATCTATTTCATTCTTTTTATATTATATTTGAATTGTACTTTTCATCGATCCTTTTCTGTGATCGGTTAATTTTAGTTTTCCGAAGCTTTCAATTGTAGTATTGAGAAGAATATTGCTAGATTCTATTTAGCCTCAGAAAACTGAAAACTTATATTTGTCAAAATAATTATTCTGATTATTTTTCCTCGTCTAATCTATGTTTAAATTCGAATAAAATATCAAATCTCCTTTTCCATAACTACTCAATCAAAACTCTTTGATAGCATAATAAAAAGATCATTACACTTATCAAAGCAGTTTTCTCCGCAACAATAATATCAAAATTACTGAGCTTTGTCGCAGTATTTCGCCCCCAGCTTTTTTTGCACTTCTCATAACCTCCTCTTAAAGAAAAAGCTCGCAATTTTTCGTCAAGCTCGCCTCTCAAGGCAAAGCAGAAGGAGGATTTGTTTCGTGCACGATTCAATCTGCGATGAGAAGAATGGGACGGAGGAGAGAGTCGGCGGCAACGAGCAACAAAGCAAAAGTTAAAGTAAACACGCCACGATGTACCTGACATAAGAGTAAACCTGCGAAATCGCGGACCTTCAAAGGCTTTTGTACGCCCGCTTCTCCTCGTCGGCGAGGCCTGACGACAGAACACTTGAATTTGCAAAGAGTGCGGAATGAGAGAGGAAAAAAATCGCTTTCGAACGTACCTTTGTGTTTCTTTAAGAAAGACCTTTCGTTTAGACGTTTTAAGAAATAAAAATTTTGGGTTAATAAATTTAGTGCTTTAATAAATAGAAAAATAAAATAATCTGTTTGAGAAAGTGTAGAAAGTATTAGTAAATTGATGCAATTCTGCAAAACTGATGAAATAGTATATTACGGTACAAATGACGAAAGTTGAAGTTCCGTCACTGCGTGAAGTTGGCGCCCGAGGCGAAGCCGAGGGCGCCATATCACGCAGTGGCGGGCCTTGAACTTTTGTCATG